>JAEIHY010019552.1:0-52617 GCA_018904565.1 Drosophila tsacasi
GTCTTCTCCTACTCCTCCTCTGACAAAGGATTTTCCCTGCTGACAACTGTGGACAATTGAAAAATCAGTAAACGATGCCGCATTGTCAACGCCACGTCCCCGGGGAAATGGCCACAAACGGGGGGCAAAGGCAGTGTGGAAAAGCGGGGTAAAAGCGGTGAAAACTGGGGTAAAAGCAGTCATCATTCCATGAGTGGAGCATCATTCGCACTTAATTAGTAGAATGCCCGATTTAAAAGTGGGCGTGTCCAATCAGCTGGAGAGCTTAATTACAGCTCCAGCCTCCCACTAGCATTTCAAATCGGTCTCGACCAGATGCGGGCGCTTAAGTCCGTTTGGAAATGGGAAAAATGAATGCAGAATTGGCAGGAAAAATCACTCTGAAATCAGAGAAAGGCCAAAGCTGTATAGGGTTTCCTTTTGAGTCCCTTGAGGCAAGAGTAAAATACTTTATGTGATTAGGCCAACAGGACACGTAACGCAGAGAGGAGAGAGTTAAGAAGTGCTTTATATGATTAGGACAAGTAAAAGGGATTTACGCCTTACGGTAAAGGAAAGTAAAAGCAATGAAATGGGGTCAATGCAGGAACAAAAATTTGGAGACGTATCTTTAAGGGATTATCTTAAATTAAATATATTATAGGACTTTTCATATTTAGGTTGTTGACCAGACCATTCTTTTATACCCTTCTCCTATCGATGACTCTCCTTAACACGAATCGATACTATCGATGTTTGCTGATTTCATAATATAAAGTTCACACTTCCGGTACATTATATGTTATGTAATTATGTAAAATGTGATGTTCCAACTATGTGTCTACAATAACAGAAAAATCCAAATATATTATTTAAAGACTCAGTTGTTGTGTTAAACGATTTTCTGGTAAAGAAATTTTTAAGTCTCAGAGTAATATACTTCCCTGACTAATTTACTTACACAAAACTATCTTTAGCAGCTGAGAAGTATCCTGAAACTTATCAGAATCAACAAAGTGACATGCAACTACTGAAAAGAACCTACAGCAAAAAGTCTTTTAAGCAAACGAAAAGTAGTTTAAGCCAGTGAACAGTAACCCAAAAGTATCTCCAGCTGCAGGAAATCATCTTTTGCCACTTGAATCCCCCAAATACAACTTAAAGCTAACAAAAAGTATCCTATGCCAGCGAAAGTTTCGAACGCGTTTCGTTAAGTACTTTGTTGAAGAGTGAAATATGTTTTCCAGTGCACAGGATAAATGGCAACTAAGAAGGGAATCTTTTTAATTTCTTCATTCATAGATTGCATTCTTTTTCGGTTCTGGGTCTCCGGGTCCTTAGCATATTTCCGCCCATTTAAGCTCGATCCCTTGGCTAACCGGATTAGTATGTGCAATGCAAAATGCTTGACGGTTCATCAAGGAGGCCATCAACAAATTAGCCGACTCGAAGAAGGCTCGAATAAAAATTTGCTTAGCTGTCGTAAATTCCGGGACACAAAGGCTAATCGCGCGGCTAATCAGGCGCAGCCATCAAACCATCAGCCATCAAAGGCGCTCTCCGGTCCGAATCCTTCTGCTTAAGTGAAGGATTGCGGCTTGGCAAAGGCTTTGCTTGGCATACCCAAGAGCGGAGCACGGTGAACGTTGTTCGGCGGGGCGGAGCCAACTGCGTGCCAGGACATCATTATGCTAAAATATTGCTCGGCGGTACTTAATCAACACAAAGGCAGCAAAGGCGGCCCACGCCACGCCCCGCTGTCGATTTAATTGCCCCACAGACACTTCAATGTCAGCATAAATTAAATTTTGATTCCGCCGCTCCGGCAACTGCGGCGGCTCTAATGAAATTCCGCACGCCAAATTGCACAGCCTTCGGAATGGGGCTGGGAATGGAGCTGGCCCTGACGGGATGCCCATCCACATGGCACATCTCAGTCCAGGAGCCAACACCAACACTTTGAAATGATGATGAGCTCATGATGTGGCCGCCGCAATTGAGTTGGAGGCCTAAGTTAGTCGTTGCTCAGCCATTGTCGCATCAATTAATTTCAGCACGAGCCACGACTATGCTGCCACCGACCGCCACCAACCGCTGTCCAGCAACCACCCGCCCTGCGTTCAGCCTCCAACTGTTCTTATCGGACAGCTCATCACCATCATCCTGCGACCCCCAATTACACAGAGGGAAAAGTGGGTTTAATTAGGGGGAAAAAGTTTATGTCTTTAAATTAAAATAGAAAAAATTCGAAAGTGAACTAGTTAAGTTAAGAAAGTATAATATTAAATTATTGATATGACATAAAATATATTTTAAAATAATACAATACCACAAATACCAAATACCACAATATACTATTTAATGTATTCAAAAAATAGTAAAACCTTCTTGTAAAGTATAAATACATTTACTTATATTCTTAAGCTTCGAGTTAACCCCTTAATCAAGTTAAATCTTTATTTCCAGTGCACGTTTTCCATTCTCAGCCACCGCAACAACAGTTTGCAATTGTATGTGCGGTGGCGACGTGAAACTGGCTGTGAAAGTGGAGAAGGAGGCGTTGTAGAGGACGGGCCGGAGGTGGAGGCGTGGCACGTAATGAGCTTAGCTCTGGCCAAAACCTAAGGTGGCCAAGTCAGAGTCCATTAGGGCCGAGTGGCTGGCCCGCATCTTGCGGATGTCCACAGGGCGGCAAGAGGGGCGAGAGTGACACGGAAGGGATTTTAAAGTCGACTGATTATGGGCGAGTCAAGCTGAGGTGAGGAGACCTTGGAACTAAAACTGATTAGGGACACGTGTCGGGCCATCGAAGTGGCTATCGTGCTGCTTTGTTAACCAACACGTAACCAGGACTGGGTTTTTATTTAAGAGGTAGAGGTGGTAATAGCGATAGTTGGACACTCTCTCATAAATATTTGACAACCCTTGAAGCAGAGTTGTCCTGCTAAATAAAATAAGAAATAATGAGAAAATTAAGGTATTCTCGCTTCTTTTCCGATGCATTAAAATTATAACATTATTATTATTAAATTTCAATTTGTCATGGCTCTAAAAACTATTATTTTTTATAAACTTCTTCAAATTTTAATTGCAACAGGTTTGCCGTTACATCCAGTGTTGTAAATAGCGTTAAAGCGACTGCTCCAACACTAGCGCTCCACCTAGTTTCACTGACAGAACTGTCAAAAAGCATGACGAAGCACAAATCACAAACTTGTCGAGCAAACGGAACGAGTGAACGAAAACTGAAAAAAGACGAAACAAAACGAGAGCAGCTCTACCATAATGGCAGCAAATGAGTTGGACAAACCGAAAAAGCTGGATGACAAGCAGTAAGTAGGAACACTCATCACCGAGTCCCATCTAAATCCTCATCCTTCCGCAAAACCCTCAGCAATCAGTTCATCTGTCCCATTTCCTTCAAAAATGATATGCCCGATCTGGGGCCGGATTGCAAATTCCTGCCCTGCGGCAAGGATATACTGGAGTACACGCTGGATCCCATCTCGTTCCCGGAACAGGAGTCCCATCACGAGCACCTTTTCAAGGGGCTGCATTTGCTGTTCGACATTGATTTGGTAAATCAGTCGGTGTACGATAAGTCCCAGCAGCAGCGCCAAAATCCTCGCAGGGAATCGAACAAAATGGATCCCCGGGATGCGACCTTGCTGGCGGATATCGAAGCCCTACATTGTGGCGACACCAGGCAGCGGCCAAGTCGCATTCAAGAGTGCGCCCAAATGTTTGCCAAGGAGCGAGTCATGGCGCCGCGTCCCCGCACCGGAGTGTACCGTACCGCTGTGGCTGAAACGCAGGTGGAAGTGCAGCCCGTTAGCCTGGATCAGCAGAAGGAGCTGATTAATAAGACCTTTGAGGAAATCAAGAAGCCTCTTGGACGGCATCCCATCAAGCCGCGGAGCAACGCCAAGCCGGTGGCAATTTTACCCCTTTTCCCGGATCCCGATCTTCAAAACTATAACTTTCTGCAAATGCAGATTGATAATCCCCCCACCGAAAGCCAGAGTTTGCTGAAGGACTGCGGCAACTATTACGTTAACTTCAATGTCAAAGAGGATCTTCCTTCCACCGGGGAGCAAATCTACCTGTCGGAGCAGCGCTACAAGGAGGACAAATCCACTGAGAACGCCGAAAAGGGCGATCGTATTATTCTCATCCGAAAGCCCGATGCCGTCTACTATGTCAGCGTGCAGAAATACATGAAATTGCGACGCGAGCGGCCACGTCTCCAGGCCATGGGCAACAAGTGTCTGCTGGTAAGGCCCCTAAAACTCATAAATTTATTCCAATAAATTCACGAAAATGAACTTTCACAGCAGGTCAAGCGAGTGGCAGAGGAAGCAAAATAAACAGAAATTGATTTTCAGGCTCACAAAGAAAATCGAGGCGGAAACCAGGTACCTATGGGTACGAATGATTGAAATTCTGAACGGAGCCAGGAATTGCACAACGATAAAATAAAGCCCTAACATACACGATATGAAATTTTGAACAATTTGAAGAATTTTTCCATAGGAAAAGCTTAAACCTAGTTTATAAATATAAACAAAAAGAATGGAGATGCATGTTGCAAGTGCTCTCTTAGCTAGTCAAGGTTTTACTGTCGTACAAATTTATACAAAACTTGTTAGTAAAAAAAAATTTATATATTATATTATCATTACATTAAATATTTCTTATACTTAACTTGTACTTTATTTATATACCTATGGCCGTCACTAGAAAAAATCGCTTTAAAAAATATCGGGTTTCTGCTTGACACTTAAAACTGCTTAGTATGTTTATAATGGAATTCCTTTATTATCGGACTGGCAGATTGGGAGCGGCAAGTGGACGGAAACATCAGTTGCCAGGCAACAGGCTAAACCTGAAGAGGTGACATTTTCCATCCCCTACTCAACTTCACCTAGAAGCCACCTACACTCTTAGTGATACTGCAACTTCTTGGCAGTCTTACCAAGGGAAACCATGGCGTTTCTAAAGTACATATACGTATTGCACTATATAGTATATTTGCAATGGGTGTCTGTCCGTGTAGAAAAATCTATGTGAGAAATAGACAATTTTTATGACGTTTTCTCCCAGAAACCATTTTTATTTTTTGTATTTTCTATGGATGTTGTTGCTGCCACTGTGGTACACTGCGGAATCCTATTTTATTTGGCCAGACGCTCGGAATTTGTTGTGGCAGCGATTTGGCAGGATAACTCCGCCCATTTCCCCCACTTTGGTTCCCTGCAGCAGTGATGGCCATTTGACCTTTTTATACCCTTGCAAGGTATTTTTATAGCAGATAGGTGATATATACATATATATATATATTCTTGATCAGTATTAAAAGCCGAGTAAACCTACCATATTTCTCAAGAAAAACCAAAATGCATTATTTTTTTAAATTTTACAAGAGGTTAAAAATTGTCAAAAATTCAAATGAGATTTAAAAGAAATGATTTTTATGTATATACATTGTATATCTATTGTAACGAGCGGGTTGTTGTCCAGGAATTAACTAGGCAGAAATCGATAGTCTTTAATCGATAGCGTAGCGGTATCATATCGATGCCGATATAATAATAAGAAGAAGAGTTTAGAAAAGGCACGCGTAGTATAGGTGCAGAAACATCGATGTTTTTTCGATGTATCGTCGATACATCGACGATGTTTTTAAAAAAAATTAAAAATTGTTAAATATAAATTAGAATTGACCATTTTTCTATAAAAATACTCCTAAAATTAAAATATATTTATTTAAAAATAATCACAATTTGAAATATATTAAATTACATTCCAGAAAGATAAAGGATCGAACGATTCAGGCTCATCAAATGATTCGGTGTTGTCTTAAGCGAATGATCACGTCTGATCGCGTTGCACTTGCTTTCGTTTAGACTTCAGTTGTCGCATGGTAAAATAGGTATCGGATTGATTTGGTGGTCCAGGCGTTCGAGACGCTAATGTGGATTGTTCACTTGAGATCTACACTACTACTTAAATTCAATGCAATCCAAACTAAAATCGCAAATAAATAAATTAAACAATATAATAATGCGATAAATTACAAACCTTCCTTTTAGTGCTTCTTCTTCTTTGAAAGTGATGACACCAAAACATAAAAACCAAAAGGGTTTCCCCGATATACAAAATTGGGGGAAATTTGTGTGTGGCTTTCAAATCAGCCAGAAACTAATGTGCCAACTTCAAAGGCAAACAAATTCAAGTGCATTGAGCCCGCAACAAATCAAAGACGCCTCGACGACCTTTTCCTCACTTCCGTCGACTTCTATTCAGCGTTCTCTCTCTCTCGGTGGTTGCCATTTCTCTGGGCCATACATCAAAGCAATCAAATGGACCCAAGTGTATCTATCAGGGCGATAAGTAACACAAAAAGAAATTCAAATCTCGCTCAAAAGAGGCGGAACCGAACCCATGGGGAGCTGCGAGTAAGGACAATGGAGAGTGCACTGGGAATTATTTATTTACCAATGTCCTAAGATATATTATTTAAAAAAAATATTTTGGGGTACATTTCCGTGATTACTATGATTTTGCACACTTTTGAATTTTAAGAGAAAAAGTATTTTAAGACAATTGAAATAATTTTCCTTTATCGTCAGTTTCCGAATACTTTCAACAATTTTTCAGAAGTCACATATCAATTATGATAATTTTTTTTTCATATAGTCTCACTTTAAAATAATTTTTATTACCATTAAAATGAAAGAAAACCCAATATTCCAGCTATATATTTAGCTTGTAACTTTTTTAAGGTAAGAAAATCTTTCATTTTCCATAGTCAGTGCCTGTCTTTTTTTCCCAGCCTAGACAGGACCTATTTAATTCATTTTTGATGTACTTTTTTCTTGTGTGTTTTAAGGAAGAGGCAACGGAACGATTTCATTTATAAATTGAGCTCCTGTTTTTTTGGCAGCACCTAAGTTACGAGAGGTTGCGACTGGCTGGCAACAAATTATCGCTCTGGCACCTAGCCATCTCCTTTATCCGTCTCCCACACCCGCACCCTGGCACATCCTTGACTGAAATGAACTCTTCTGTGGACTCCAGGATATGTGTGTGTGTGCCAGTGAGTGTGTTTGCCGGCCTCAAAGAACTGACCAAGCAATTTGCCTGGCCCAAAGGCTAACCAACACCTCATCACTCACACGGAGCCAAAGAGCGAGATAAGGAGTGGCAGGATGTGGAAGGATATAGCTGGAAGCGGCAGTATAGGGTAGGGAACAGCCCGAGTTTGTCTTGGCCGAAGTGGACTTTCGCCTTAATTAAACAGATTTGTTTGCCGACTCTCTGGCTGATGGCCCATGTACTATATATGTATGCGCCGGTTTGTATATATTTTTCCCAACCGAAGGACCGACCACGCCCGTCTAAACAAAGAGTGGGGATTCGGGGCCAAGAATTATGGCAGCACAGCAAAAGGTCAAACCCGTTCTCGGTTTTCAATACTTATTGGCCATTTCAGGCGCTCAGGCTCTGACCCCATAAACATAAAACGCAAATTCCAAGGCGATGGCACTTTCCCACTGGCTAATCCTTAATTTGCAATAAAAAAGATTCATGATCTGTATAACGTATATATCTGTGGGCTGATTTCTGTGGATTTCACAACATTTTCAAAGCTGTGAAAAGATATTCTCAAATAAAATCATCTGAATTTATGTTTAGCCTAAAATTTCCTCTACTCTTGCCTTGAAAAATATATTTCTTTCTTATTGGTTTATGCTAAAACATTAAAATAAATTCATTAGTAATTTTCTAAACTAAATTCGTTAATAAATTCTTTGAAAATGATTAACCTTTTTCTGAAAAAATACCGAGTCAACTGCATATTCACCTGAAACTTTTCTGGAAATTCTTAGCAGATGGCCAACAAAAAAGCCGAGGCATAAATCCAAGGCAGGACAGCTGAAGTTGGCCATTTCGGAGGTCAAGTGAAAAGTTAAACAAAAACGCTTAGGACACACACACACACACATACAACAGGCAGGAATTGCGACAGGATTTATGTTGCGACATCGCCCTTTGTTGACGCTGGCAAACGCTGTCCGCACGAATATTCACATTACACAGAGGCCCGTGTGAAACGGACACAAAGGATGAGGATGAGGACGAGGACAAGGAGGACAAGAAGGAAGCGACCCTCAAGTGCCAGCAGCGACCAAAACGATGTCAAGTCAAAAATGGTAGAAAAAGAAACTAATTTCCTAAGATGGTGTCAACTGCAACTTTTCCCACTCGTACCCCTCGAGCATTTTCCTCCACTACTCGAGTGCTCTCTGGACTGCATTAAACGGCCAAGGATCCAGGGATCTGGGGACAGCGAGGAAGGCTGATGATGGCCACTGCTGAGAGCTAAATGCACTGGCAGATTACCGCAAACTAGAAAAAAAATTAAAGTGCGACATGCCACCACTCTACCCGACCCCCTAATGAGCCTCTTAGTCCCAGCTCAAAACTCATAATCAGCACAAAAATTTTACTCCCCGGATATTTGCTACACTTGGAAATATTAGGGTGGAAGATGGTTAATAATAATAATAAATAAATGAAAGCCAAAAAGAAAGGTTATTAAAGGATAAGAGTTTTTAAAAATAATCTAAATAATAGCTGCTTCAGTAATTTGTGGCCTTAATTTTTTGAACAGGTAAGACTTCCTTATCTTCTGATTAATTAAATATATATTGCACTAACACATTTGTAATAGTTTTATTTCATTTGCAACTTAATTAAGTGTTACTAATAAAAACTAATAAAAATTTGTGGATTCCCTGAATTAATGATGGTTTTAGAAGAAATATTGAGAGTTATTCAAGTTATAATTTATATGCAATGATCAAGAATTACTTCCATTATAAATGAAATAACTTTATCTTCATACTGTTACATTATTTAAATTTATTTTTACTTCCTTATTAAACCCAACAGAGTAGTGACTACTGTAATAGTAATTATAATCTCTCTGGAGATTACGAGTATTATCGATATTTTAATTATAATCCTATTTTTAATGCTACCATATATCAGTAATATAAACCTGATAAAATAAAATGAGCTGTGATTTAAACTGAAATTCCATTCAAATTCATACATTCAATCACCTCACAGGGACAAAACAGTTAATTAAACCTAAAATATGCCTTAATCAAAAGTTTTTGCCATTTATTGTGGCTGCATTTGTTGTTTTCGCCACAAGTAAGCAAAATAATTTGATTCAATGCGTACACTGAAGCCCGCACAATTAGGGAAACAAAGGAATGAAAGAAGGCATGTTTCGTTACACAAAATGTTTTGCAGCAGATTCAACTTCTTTATTTTTTTAGGCGGGCAAAATTTGCAAATTTGATATCCATTATTTATGGGCTGCTGCTATTGAAACGCCCGGGAGTGTGGGGCAGGGCAGCTGACGGAGTGCGGACAGGGGCGGATTTATTTATTGACGGGCGGAATGGCATGTAAACCACAAATTAATTGGCTTGGTTAGACACCGCAACGGACCAGAAAGTTGCATAAAACTTTGCCGCCTCGATTGATTGATGTGGCCTGGCATTTGCCAGGTAATCAATGGTTGGGGCCAAGGAGTCAAGCAGCAGGGAACCATAGGACCAAGAACCTCCTGGCCAACTTGAGAAACAAATTGGAAACGTCTCTGGATATTTATTTTTCTTTAAAGACTCCCTTAAAGGGTCCCTTCGGATGCAAAAATAATACAAGAAAAGATGAATTGCCGAGTTATTTCTCGCTGAATGAGCAAAAATAAAGCTTAGCCACATACATTCTGCCAAGCAGCAATAACTTATCGATTTACCCAAGGACCCTTGGCTTCGCAATTTATTAATTATCTTCTATAACATTTTATTTTTATTTTTCTAAGCACAACTTTGTGCAAACTTTTGCGATTGCCCCCACCTCTCGGTGTGAGCTCTGTCAGGCGTGTAATAAATTATTTCAAACTCCCGGCACAAATCATGAGCTGCATAAACTTAACTTTCCAATCATGAATCATTAAACTATCGCAACGGAACGGTTTTGCTATTCGGCTTCACACTAAAAGCCAGCCAACAACAGTTTTGTATCAAACAAATTAAAACTTTTGGCCAAACTATTTAGATACAAATGCAAACAGATGGTCAGCCACGGCAAATTTTCCTCGAAGGAAAACAAAGGAAGAGGTCAGGGTTTGGTGGAAAAATGGGGAAAACAAGGAAGTCTGGCGGAAACTTGAAATGCACGTACTAAATGTTTCTCTGCCCCGCAACTCAAATTGCTTGGGAATTGTTCCAAAGCAGCGAAATTTGCAGGGAGTCTTTAAGAGAAAATGCTTTTGAGTGGCTTACATTTTATCAATGAAGAAGTTTATCAATTTATCTTTGTTCTTATAATATATACGATACTTTAAAACATTTTAGTCCCTTGTAGCTCACTTCGAAATAACCTTCTTCTTGTTAATACTTATTAAGTGTTTATTAATTATACATCTTTTCATTTAAGACTAAAAAGTCTCTAGATACAATTGCAACTTGTTTTAATGAAATTGTAAATTCAAAAAAATCTGTTAACAAAGTCATAGAATAATTGTCCTATTTTTCGTAAAAATTCCTATAGCAACAATTAAATTTTAACAAACAAATATTATTGTATTCACTATCCCTGTGACCTTTTCTAATGACTAAAAGCTTAAAATATATTTTCTTTAAATCCCTCTATATATTTAGTTTTCTAACTGATCAACAGATGCGATTATAGAGGGTTATATTAACTGTGAAATAGCTTGACAACAAACCAGCGATTAGCAATCGAACGACAGAAATAAGAGACTGCAAATTGTGCTGTTCGTAGCTCTCGAAGGGGGGAATCCCACGCAACTGTCGCACACAGCGAAAGCTACTTTTAGAAAAGCATTCCTACGGAAAATTCCAAACCCCTAAAGCTACGATTAGTGAAATGTACAATGCGCAATGCGTAAACGTACACTTAAAAATAATATAATAATATTTAAAGAGAAATTTAATGAATTAAAACTATTTAGGAAAACAGTTTATTATTCTGCTTTATATTTTCTTGGAGGTAATACTACTTTGGGTTATATAAATTAAATTCTAATGCATTTCAAACACTAAAAATATAAATAAACAATAATACATATATCTTTACTTTTTTATAAGTTAAGTGCAAAATCTAGTAGACTAAAAACTCCGTAATAAATATATAATAAATCTGCTTATTCTGCAAAATTTCTGCCAGTGCTGGCAAACAATTTTCTTGGGCAAATTGGACAGCCGGCATGCAGTGCAATCTAATCAGATCTAATGCTGTGCCTTCTGTGCTCTTCTGAGCTGTTGGGCAAATTGTAAAACCCTTTGGCCGGGGTCATAAAAAGTCCGCTACGCCAATTCCAGGGAAAATGTGTTAATAAAAGGACAAAGAATTCCGACAAGGAGGTAGCGGAGTGCCTAAGAAAATTGAAATGAATAGTATGGAGGGGGCGTGGCATGGCGTGGCGTGGCGCTGTGCGGCCGGAGGACGAAGTGGCTTAAAGTTCATTTGCAAACAATCAGCCAGACGAACCCAGACAGAGTCTGCCCCGAAGTGTGTGCTATGGATTTTCCATCTCGTACCCAAATTATCCTGGCTCTGACCTTAGTCTATTTGCTTCGTCTGTGTCTCCGTCTCCATGGTTGGTTCTCTGCATTCTGCATCATCATTTATTTTTCCCCGCTCCCCTAAGTTGGTCAATCTTTAAGCAAATTTATGTTGGTTGTGTGCCACAGACAGCCGCAGGCATTCCAATGTCCTTGCGCCATAAAAAAAAAAAAAAAAAAATAGGGATATGCAGCGAGCGGAACAACAACCAGATGAGCTACAATGTCTGTTTGACTGACACACATGAGGGTGAGGAGATGGATAGGGTTGCGAGTGGGACTCCTTGCAAACATTGCACTTTTGGGTTAAGCAAAGCAAAACGCAGGCAAAATTCTTTTTCGGCCAACCACAAAAGTCCTTGCACAAACACACATGTAGAACGCATACACACTCGTTCGCAGACGGCCAAAAGCAATTCCATTTTGCCTTAAAATGCACGAAAAACGACGACAACGAGACGATCAAGCCGCCGGAAAAGCGGGGAAAACCAACAGCAATATACACGGATAATAGTGTTTCAAGAATATGCTTGAAAACTTGCAGAAAATGTGGTTTATTACAATTTATTACAATTTTTTTAATTTAAAGACATTATTAAATAAAACATATTCTTAAAATGTATAGAAAACATCAATAAATATGTTAAAAATATAGATATAAACATTTTAAAATAATTGTATTCCAAAGCTTTTATACATAGGTATAAAATTGTGACTTATAAAAAGTTTACCTTTTAATAAAATTCAATACAATAAAAAATTTTTTAATTAATTTGTAATATTACCCGCCTTATTTTTTCCAAGTGCAAACTCAGAGAGAAAACCAACTGCCGGGCCCTATAACGATTTTCAGTTGCATGCGTATTACATTTATTTTTATTTATATTAAGCGCAGCAGCTAAAAATAAATAGAAAAGCAACAGCGGCAGACCCAGACCCAGACTCAACTGGAAAAGCTAAAGAAAGAAGCTGCCGCTGCACTTGGTTGCGCTATATGGTGTACTTATATATAGAAATGTGTCTATATTTGCATTGCTTTTTATGCCCATAGATGGGGGAATATAGAAATGGGCCAGATGCCATAAGAAAAGACGTCCTGGAGTCAGCCAAGTTGTTGATTCTTAATCAGCATGAGCAGGTGAATCCACAAGGGGGAGAGATCATCGAGGCATAAAGACTTTGGCAAGCTCGGCGGGGAAAATTATTTCTGAGATAAATGGAGATCATAATGGATTTCTTAAGAAGCATAAACACGTTGTCTTACTGCCTGCGGTGTTTACAAAATATAATTGTTTAAATTCGTTTTTTTATATTTTAAGGCAAAGAAGTTTGGAACATCGTAACGAACACCGTCTTACTGAGCCCATAGAGTATATATTTTTCTGATAAGTTTTAGTAGCCCCAATCCTTTTTTTTTATATTTTTATATCCTTGCCGGGTATTCTAATTTTAGTCAGAAGTTTGCAACGCTGTGAAGGAGACACTTCCGACCCCATAAATCATATATATTCTTGATCAGCATAAACAGCCGAGTCGTTTTAACCGTGCCTGGTAGAATACAAAAATTAAAAATTTGTGTGGACATTTTTTAAGGGGTTTTATTGTTATAATTGTACACAAATTATTTTAAAATAAATTTAAATTCAGTATGCAGTTCTATTAGCCTAATAAAAACTACCCTAGAACAGTTTTTCGAAATTAAATTAATTGATTTTTTTAGGTAAGTTATTCAATATATTTGTAAGCTTTAATTCACCCAAAATGATGGAGGATAAGTATGTATTTAAAATGTAATACTAATAATACATTTTTCTCATCTTTAAAATTGAACTCTCTTCAATAACAAAATTACATTTTTATACAAAAAGATATCGAACATCTCACGGCGGCTTCAGCTGTACCAATATAGATTTCCTCAATCAATCATTTCAATGTTAATGCTGCTGATGACTTCATCATCGTCCAACAATCAAACCCCCACATCCTGAATGCCATCCTTAGCATTTAAATGTGATGGCTGCGCATTCCTTTTATTTTCTCTCCCCCCGGCTAAATATAACTCTGTTTGTCGCACTAAAAACGCTGATAAATATCAAATCAAGACCCCTCTGCGGACAAAGCTCTCGCCCCACATTTTCCAGAGCCCCCACACAGAAACATAATTTGTGAAACCTTTACTGCAAAGCGTATTTCCCGTTTCAGCATTTCCCCGGCAAATAGTTTTCTCTTTTTCATATGTGTTCGCTTGCCGGCTAACATATGTTTTCATTCCTTATTTTCCTTGGGTTGGGCTCGCTTTTTTATTTTTTTATTTTTTGTCTGCAATTTATTTTATTGCCGCAATGCAAAATGTGTGCCGTGTGTGAGTTTGTGAGTGTTTTTTCCCCATGTGGATGTGCGTGTGTGTGTGTTGGCAGCATTCGTATTTAGCCTGTTTAGCTTTGCCCGTTGGCAGTGGGCCGCTTTTCCTTTTTCCCCCGCCTCAGCCCCGCCCCGAGAACCCACAAAATGCTGACACAAATGATGTGCTGTCGCCTGTGCCTGGCCGGGCGCAATTAATGCGGCATCTGCTGTTGCTGTTGCTACCGATTTTGCTGCTGTTTTTGGCTCAGATGTTGCTGCAGCAGCACTCGCACCTGAGTCCTCTGCGGAGGCATTGGGGCCAGCCGCATGACAGCAACAACAGCAAAATGCAAATTATTGTTGTCCGCAAAGAAAATGGTGGAAGTAGCTGACTTTAGAGAATATTTCAAGGATTGAAACGCCTGATTTAAGCTTAAAAAATTGGTATTTAAATGGTTGCTGATATTAGTTTATAATTGTAAGCCTTATTTAAGCTTATAAAATTGGTTTTAAAGTGTTTACTGATAAAGGTTTATAATTGTATTAATTTGTTTTTAGGCTTATTGTAATATTAAGTATTTTTATAACCTAGAATGTGTGTGCAAAATGTTGAAATTACAAATAAAAAAGCTCAAAATGCTGTACATAACATACAATTCTTTTTCTTTAATTTGTTACTTTATTAAATTCCCACAATTTTAAATTTAAACCCAAACTTAGATATCTAGGTGGTGGCTATATGATATCCGCAAGCCTTTTTCGTCGCTTTTATGCGCTTTTGCACTGCAGCTGATGTGTACTTGCACAACTAATTCCGCAGTTGGCGCCGCTGCTGCCAAAAACTTTTCTGGTTGAATGACTTTTGTGGCATGTTCTCTACAAAAACGTGTGTGCGCCTCATGAGTGTGCTTGCACATATAAAAAAATTATATACTATTTTATACTATTTCTGTACTATAAAGCTAATATAAGACCCACTTTGCCTTCTGTTTTCAGCTTCTTTCAGAAAATATTATAATTGATAACTAGGAAAAAAGAACATTCTACAAAAAAACCTTGGGGTTCCTGGAATTTTTAAAATATTTTCTCTTAGTGCACCCCGCATTTGTTGGTTTTTGCGCCATATTTATGTTACGGTTACAAGGTTGCTTAAGCCTTAATGTTCGCTCTCGGGGAGTCTTCACATCAGTTCCGTTTTCTTCACAGGAAAAAAATACACGCAGCTGGAAAAGCTAGGAAAGCTAGGGAAATCGTTGAAAACGAAGGCGAAATCGATGGCGGAAATGTGGCATTTCTGGCCTGAAAGGTTTTCCCTTCCTTCGTTTGGTTAAAAGCATTCCCCGCCCGATTGTTCCCATCCATATACATATGTGTATAAATACATGCTCTAAGTCAAACAAATCGTTTGCTAATTGGCTGTCATGTATTTTGGCCACAAACGGCGATGACTGTGATACAATTTAAACAGGGTCCAGGGAAAGCAGAGCGGGAAATTCAGCGGTGGAAAGCCAGCACTCATACGCACTGTTGTCAAGAGGAAGCGGCTTTGATTTCGCTGACAACCGATGGCGCTCAATAGGAATATATTTCGCCATGGCACTGGTCATATTTAATTGGTCGGAAAAAATATGTATATGTGTATTGCTTAGATATATCCTGACATAATAGGTAAGGAGCTTTAACGAATGCAGGGATCCCACAAAAACAATATAACATATGTGATGTCAAAGGACACTGCCAAGCTAATCTTGCAAAAAGGGAATATGGCTTACTCCTACAAAACTCTCTATAAAATAACAAGGCAAAAAATTGCAAATATAATATATACATAGAGAGTGTTTGTTGAAAAAGCAGGGAGAAAAAAAATGCCGCGAAATCCCAGCTTCAAACTGAGTCCGAAATTAACATGAGAAAAACGCGCTGCTGGAAAAAAATGTTGCTAGAAATTGCAATTTAATTAATGGAATGCATCGCAGACTGCGAAAATATGCGAGGCAGATACGACGAGAGTCGGGAGAAAAGAGAGAGACAGAGAAAAAGTGAGAATGCAAATGGCCGCAGAATTGGGGGAAAGGAAAAGTGAAAAGTGCACAGCAGCGCCAGCCGGCCGACCGATGGGGGAAAATTACTAGAAAACCAAATTAACCAAATTAGCAAGCTGTAAATTCAGCGCCGCTTTCTTCTTCCTGCCAGCAGCTGCACTGCGGAGCAAATTAATAAAGTTTCACATTATTAGCGGAGTTTTCGCAGGGCTCTCCTTCGGCATTTTCCATTTCCCAGTTCCCCACAGCTACCATTTTCCCTTCGCTGCCGCTCGCCATTCAGCAGTTGTGTCTGACTCGGCGTCGGCCTGGTTCATTTCAGTTTCAGTTCCTCCTCTGGCCAAATTTAATTTTTTCTTGTAGTTTTAAGCAGGCCAAAGTTTACTTTTTCTGCGTGCGAGTGTGCGTGTGTCTGTGTTCCCTAAGTAAGTTGGCCAAGTTAAGATCCCTTGCTCTTTCAGTTAGTGTATGCGCTTAAATTATATGCGCAAGTTTTGGCCAACAAGTTTTGGAACCGAGTTTCGCTTTAATTTATCGCCGGGTTCCTTTGTCGCTGAACGCGACATCTACACACTTATGCATGGGAATTTATACACACATTATATATAATATATTCCCACACAGCTGGGGAGCAAATACTAGCAGCCCTTAGCTTGATTTAATTATTCCTTACTATCAAAACACAATGAATATTTATCGTATATGTTTTCAGCTGCATCCCCAGAAATGTATTCAAATTTAAGTTTATTCCAACGTATGTAAATTCGAGGGGTAGTTTTTCCATTTTCAAAAGCTAAATTCACGCAAGCACAAAGTATTTTCCATAAACTGACAAGTTTTCAGGGAAGGGAGACCCCTTGCCCGGACTTGTTACATTTTATTATCCTAAATGTAATGGATTCTCAGAAAAGTTGCCACAAGTTATTTACATATGGCTCTGAGTTTGGTGAAGATTCAAATTATAGAGTTATATATATATATATATCTTTGTTGAGTTTGTTTACTAAGCTCACTCAAACGAATTGAAGAATCTTTGCGGATTTTGCATTTTCATTGGGAAAAATATATTTTGTTTTTACAATCAATCAATAAAATCAAGCTTATTTACATACAATTAATACTAATAGTTCAAATTCCACACTCATAAATGGCTGCAATAACTTGACCACAACTGTGGTCATGTATCCTCATGCTTTACGCTGACAACCCGCAAAGGGAAGATGCGGCAGGGAAAATAAGAAAAAAATAAAGCAAAAATGAACAACACGCGACTGTCCTGGTCACAGGACCCGCACACAGACAGGATGCTGGATTCACAACGCGCCGTATACGCAATTGACCTAATTTTACCCCTCGCCCACGTTGTTTCCTACTACTCGCCGTTCGCGGTAATGGTCGCCGTTTAGCTTTGGGTTCTGGTTTGCCGCCAGGATGCGGCCAGGATGCGTCGGTATGTGCGGCAGGATGTGCAGCTCGCCGCCTCGCAGGATGCACTTCTATCCAATATTGTATTTCCCGCTTATACCTCCTGCTCATACGAAATATGTGTGCTTGTTTGAAAAATTCATGCCAGCTTTTCGAGGACCACCCACTATAGTAGTCGCACATAAATCCACAGCCCACCTGGCTGCGTGTTTGTATTTTGTTTTTATTTTATGCTTTACATAATTAAGTTCTTGTCGATGGCAAAAGTTGCTGACACTCGCTGGCTGGCTGGCAGGCTGGCGGTTGGTCTCCTACATCCGAGAACAGGCAACTTTTGGCTGCACATGGCTCTAAATTAATTTCATGCCATCAAGTTGGCAACAGCCAGCAAGGACGCCAAACTAAAATAAAAGCAAAAACGTACACATGTCGCCCTGTTGCAGGAATGTTTTTAGAACGTGTTAATTAGGTGAATTTCTGAGATGTATTTGCAGCAGCGCAGCCACCGAATTAACAACGTGGCAAGTTGAAGTGGCTGTGGCACGAACCCATCCCCACCCCGAAAAACGTGGCAAGCGTGAGGGGAACCTTGAACTAGTACTTCAATATTAGCGGATTGCCAGCAAGGTCGGTAAAGTGCAGGGGCTTTTCCAGAGGTGGTGACCGAAAAAGGAAACAAAATCAAACTGAAAGTTAATCCCCAAACTGGAGGAGGTAAGGTTTACACAAAAATTCAGGTAATTTTTATATATATACTCTATAAAATAATTAGGGGGAAGTTTTATTACTCTTTAAATTGATAGGAAATACTCAAATAGCTTTGATAAAGCTCAGAAGTATTTAATAGTGATTAGGAATGTTTCTTATTGTTAACAACTAATTAAATGTAAGATAATAACTTAATGAAAATCACAAAAGCTGTACAATTATCTTTATACTTTAAGAACTATATACACTAGCTATTATTTGAATATATCTACTCCTTAACAAAGATATTTAATTTACTAATGCAAATAAATAATACTTTCTTTGCTAAACAACAAAAACTTGGTTTTTAGATCATTTCAATTAATAAAGTTTTAAGGAATTTCAGAGTCAATCCCATTTTCATATGATTTTCAATTGCTTTAATTAACTGACTCTTCCAAAAGACTTATAATCTTCAATCAATATCCCCTTGGACACATTTTGCTAACTGCCTGACATACACTAATGAACTAAATCGAAAACAGTAACTATAAATTTCTACTAAAACCGAAGAACCTAACAATTCCCAACTAATTGAATAGAGGTGGAAGCCCACTTCTAATACTTTTCTATTTCGCAGAAGACCCAAAGTAAAAGCGTTGCGAATTTATGTTCTAATCAAACTTAACAACTCGATCCCATTGTCCCTCTCTCTATCTCAGACTCGATTTTGCCCACAAAGCCAAAACGGGAATATTGCAGAGACCCGCAGAACTGGAAACGTTTTATATTGATTTATAAATTCCGCAAATTCCGCTGGCATCAGCAGCAAACAAACTTCTTATGAGCAAACTTTGAGCCGCATAACTATACTATCTAAGGTCCATTTTCCCTATAGCACTTCCCCGTACATACACTGAACCAGAGCCAACCCCCGGCACAAGGACGACGCTCTAATTGCATTTAATTAGCTGCCACGATGGCCTCGTTTTTCCCGCTCTACCGTCTACTTTTGCCCGCTGGTGTGTTGGTGTTGTCTTGAAAAGTTGACCGACATAAATTTCATTAATTAGTTGAAAATTTGCCGGGCACTTTGTGAGCAACAATTTCTGAAGATTTGTTAACGCTGCTTGGTCATTTGCTGGCCGGACCTTTTCGGTCATTAAACAAATGTATTTATGGGATGCATGCCAGGGCTTTAAAATAAAAAGAAGGAGAACTAAGTTCGGAGGTTATGACCAAGGCATACCACGGTGTAAGTTGCTTAAAATAATTCAATTCTCTTCATTTTTAGGTTAACAATTAATAAATTTAATATGTTTACTTAGGGATGAAACTTATCTCCTTAAACTTTCACAGGACACTAGAATAGCAGAGCTTCAGTTTGCTTAAATTATTGCATACACCTTTGCGGCTCAGGTTTAATATCCCATAAATATTTTCCTATTAAACTCAATATTTAAAGTGTCCTTTCTCGCCACAATTGAATAATATGAAAGTAACTTAAGAGCCTGCTAACTTACTCCTTCATCTGACCGAATTTGACATACCCTCGAACTCTCTCTCAGTAATATGTATAATGAGAACTCTTGAAGGGAAACTTAGCCACTAAAGATCAACCGCAATATGAAAAGTCCGCGTGTCCACAAGTTCAAGCCAATATTTGAGAACTTTTCACCCGCTTTCCTCGGCTCAAGTTGCCAACGAGCCAACCGAAAAGGGCAGAACTTGGACAACTTTAAGCGGCCCGCTTAAATCCCCGACAGGCCCGCGGATAAACAAACAAACTTGTCTAATGTTCCACTCTTCCGCTCCCAAGGATATCCTCAATCCCGAGACATAAAGCTCGGAAATTGCGGATTGAAAGGAAACTCGTTTCGTCATTGACAAATTCGTTGAGCCACGAGCGACGGACGAAGGACGAAGGACGTAGGTGGCTCCTAGCCAAAAATGAAGGATAAATCAATTGAAAAATATTAATGAATTATTTATGAGATAAGAAGGAGCACAAATAAAGCTAGCGCACACCGTCCGGTGAATAGGAAATAAAACGAGTCGAAGCCAATGGGGAATCCCCCGGCGGCTTCAAACCGCAGGGGAAAATAACCGCAGAAAGAAAATCGGAGGGGGGAAAACAACGAGAGGAAAACGCAAGAAAAACAAAGAAAAAGGCAGACCAAAACCAAAACCGAAGCCCGAAAAGAAATAACTGGAGAAAAATTACGCTGGAGACTAATAAAACAAGATTATTGCGGTATAACCGCAGACCCATCGGAGCAGCGGAGTGGGGGCCTTTGGGCCAGGCCAGAACTAGACAATGAGCCAGGCCATAAATCAGTAGCCGCAGAACGCAGACAACTGCATTCGGTTGAATCCAGTGGAAATGCCAGCATACACAGAAAGAAATTAAAAGAAATTTATAAACTTGAGATGATACAAAATCACTTTTAATATAATATATTTATACAGAGGATTGATGTATTTTCTATAATTTATTTTCTTCATAAGTTCTCAGTGTACGGGGAAAGCAAGCTTCTGGCAAATTCGCACGCACTTGAGCAGTTTTCCGGCGATGGTGATGCACAAGATAATTATGCCAATATGGGAAGAACAAACCGATTGAAAGAACAAACCCATTGGAAGAGCTTGCAGAATGCTGCTCCTGCCAGCAACCGGAAAACATTCGTGTAAATATTAAATATTGACCGGGGTCGAGAAGGAGAGAATGAAGAACGCTCATAACCAGAGGCACCGGAATGGGAAACTAAAGCCGGCTAGAAATGTGTCCGGAATTCAATTTCGTGTGACACGTTCAAGCAAATGCAATGAATATCCGTAATTCCCAGCAGCTGAAGGCAATCAGTTTCCATCACTCAATCAGATGAACACACTGAGGGAGGAACTGTCAAATATTTCTCTGGATGAGAAATTGTTAGAAGTTCCACAAGGTTTACAAAACGTACAAATACTCTCAAGTAATATTGATTACAAAATAATTATTCCCCAATATAACTAGTAAAATGTAAAAGTAAATGCATTACAATGAATTTAAGGGCTACTCAACAGTATGAATTTGGGTTCGAGCACTTTGTACCAAACTGCAAATAAATGAGTCTAAATCACAAAATTATTCCAGTTCAAATGAAACTTTAGACATTGTAAAATTTTTTTTTTAAACATTATTTATGGTGTACATAGAAAAATTGAAACCAAATGTAATTTAAATCGAATATTCTAATCAGGACTGAGAAAGGTATTGAGTTATATATTTATTTTATTCGCTCATGTTTGCCTTACCCTCAAATTCTAATTGTTTCATTATCAAAGTGTTTACAATTAATACTAACCATGGTCGTCACCTGGCAACAAATATAGTTTATATTTCATATAGAAAATCATTTGTTAAAGGGCACTTCACCGGCATAAAACCTTACAAAGCATTTTAAGAGCGCATCATCAGTGTTCCGGAAATTTTAACGCTTGAAAATTAATTATTAACAAATTGCTCAGCACGAAAGCGAAATAAATGAATTGCTCATGTTGCTGATGTTGCTCTCGATGTTATTGCTGTGGCAGCTGCAGCAGATGTGGCGCGTTGCTGTTGCTGTTGCCTTCGCTCCCGTTGTGAGCAATTTGTGTATAACGCATTAAATGCATTTTGAACTATTAAAAGCGTACTTTTAGTAAAAGCTGGCAGGGGCGAGGGTGCCCGTTGGCTGGACGAGGGCCATTTTAGCTATTTTCCACGCACGTAAACATAATTTGCATTGCTCTGAAATATTATGGCAGCAGCTAAAAGTATGGAATGCAACAATCTCCCACTTTTCGCGCTTTCTCTTTCTCTTTCGCACGTGTTTTCGCTTGCAAAAAATTAAAGGCCACAAGTTGAAGAAGGCAAGCAAACAGAGAGAAAAGTGCAGTGCAGGACCAGTGATGTCCTTTGAATTGAAAGGGTTTTATATCATTCTCCAGAAAAGAAGAATATAGAAACGGTTAGGGATTTAAAATCAATCAAAAACTGTGTCGAAAAGTGTGCTATTAGTTTTTTTAGGTGAATATTTATAGTCCTTTTATATTTTGAAGCATACTTTTTGGCAGTTTCAATTTAAACTTTAGAAATTTCTTCAAAAATTGAATGATAGATTTAAAGAACTCATTTTAAATATAGATATTTAAGATATAAATCAACTAATATGTGTACTTTTAAAATAATTTAACATTATTTGTTTTATAAATAAATATAATGAGATTATTTCATATTTTATAGCTTCCTGTGACTGGAAACTAAAAACAGTCATGAATTTCTAGTGGAATAATATTAAAACTGTCAAATTTGTATTCCTATACATTTGTTGTAGTTTTTTATTTATAAATTGTCAAACGAAAATTAACCAAAAAATTAAAAAAATATAAACTAATAAGAAAATGTAATTTAATTTAGCTTTAATTTTAACTTGTTATAAAAAAAAATTAAAAATAAAATGTTCCCATTAAACCGAGAAATTGATGTATTTTTGTGGAATTTTTCCTGGCATTTTTTAAATGGTTTTTCCACCAACTAATGGCTAGAAAAAGTGACCGGGTCAAAGGCCAAATGTGGGCCAGATCTGAGCGAAAGAGCGAGAGAGCACTTACCGTTATAGAATGGCCAGAGTGGCGATTGTTGTTGGTTCTGCTGCTGCCGGTCGCTTTGTTGCTGTTGCTGTATTATGCTAACAACTAACGCCATTATTATAATAACTGCTCGCGTTGTTGCCGCTGTCGCTGTCGCTGCCGCTGCCTTTGTTGCTGCTGCTGGGAATCCCCGCCTGCTGCTGCTGCTGCTCCTGCTACAGCTACAACTACAGCTTGTTGCTGCTGCTGCTGCTGATGCTGTTGTGGCAGCAGCGGGGCTTGGACTACGCGATTCGATGACGTCGACGTCGTCGTCGGCGCCGCTGCGACGCAAAAATCCGCATAAATTTATATTGCAAATTTGTTCCCGCTCCTGTTGCTGTTGCTTCTCCCGCTGCTCCCACTGCTCTAACTGCTGCTGCTGCTCCTGCTGCTCTTCCCGCTGCTCCTGCTGCTCCTGCTCCTGCTGCTTGTGTTGCTTAACAATAACTATTGCCGCAGGCATCCAGCGAGATTTAATAGTTTTTGCCTGTCGTTGAGTTTTATTTGCCAGTTTTCAGCTGATTTTTCTTGTTGCTGCATTTAAGTGCTGATGTTGCTGCCGCCGCTCTAGATGTTGCTGCTGCTGCTGCTGTTGCTGCTGCTAATACTGTTGTTGATGCTGCTGCTGTTTCCTCTGCAGCGACTTTGGCAGCATAATGCGCCATTTGCCGTTACTGCTATTATTTTGTGTTTTATGCTTACTTAAACTTTTACTTTTTGCTGTTGGCTAGCCGTCGATGAAATATTTGTGCTAAGCGCAAAAGCAACATTAAGTCTGTTGCTGCTTTCAGCAATATCCCAGCGCGCCTTCGGTTTACCTTTTTTCTAGCTTCACTGGACAGGAAAAATAAGCAATGAAGCAATCACTTTCAGGTGCACACCCCGCAGCAACATGTTTTTTTACTATCTGAGAGAGACAGAGAGAGAGAGTGAGAGTGGAAAGAGTAAGTTTGCTGAAATGGCAGAGATTTAAAGGATTCCGGGTCTGGCTTAAAGTTGGAAACACTAGAGTCTCGAGTCCTGGTATCCTTTGCATTTTAATGGATACATTTGTTTCCAGTTCTTGCTAGTGGCAGCAATGAAAGTATCTATCACAGGTGTGGACTGGTCAGGCCCTGCAGCATCAACATGTTTGAGTTGAAAGTGAGGTATAAAAGAGAAGGCTAAGCTTGTTAACGTCCTTCAAACTGCAAAGGTCTCCTGGAACTACCTTAAAATCCTACTTCAAATACTCCTAAATAAAGTGCAAAATCTATAAACCAGTTTATATATTCTGATAACATAATCCCTTCTTGACAACTACCTTATATAAATAATATATTTGTAGCTAACCAAAATATTGTCGAATGTCAGCCCTAAATCCCTCAATCATTAATGGGTATTTTGCTTTTTTAGAACTCCTGCCTGTTGCTCAACGACGTCAACACTTTTGCTTTCCCCGACTGTGAGTGGCAAAGTTTCAACCTTTCAGTTTTGCCATTTTAGCTGCCACTTTCCCTGCACTTCGCTCCACTTCACACAGTGGGCGGGCGGCGGTCCGAAAGGACCTCGGCCACGCCCTTCGACAGTCCATTCCGCTCTGGGTGTGTGTCTCTTTTGCCTGTTTCCTTTTGCACATCAGTTTACGTGGCATTTTGCTGAATCCCTGCCCCACTGGAGATCTCTCGCTAGCCTTCTCCCTTGGCCATTTGCTGTTAGTCTAATTTAATTGCATTCGTGGCCCGTTTTGTTACGTATACGCCGCGTGGGCCGGCGGCAGAAAGAGGGGGGAAGGGAATGCAACCATTGAGGTTGCAGTTTGTTTCACAGCAACGCCCTGACCTGCTGTCCTTGCCTATGCTATGCATTGTTTTGTTTATCCCTTAATCCTTATCAGTTGCCATTCGCCTGGGCAAAAGCCACAGTGCAAAAAATTGTGTGCACACAAAATAAACAAAAGCAAGGAGCGAACTCTTGGCTTATTTTCCAACTGACCCTGTTGTTTGCTCCACTCTTACTTTTATTCGGCTGCAAGGTAAATGATTTATTATCGAGTGGCGGCTCCTGTGGTCGCCCAAGAACGCGCCCGTGTCCCGGCTCGCGTCCTTTAAACAAACCGTCGTAATTAATGATAGAGAAAATGAAATTCAACACACAGAAAACTTGGCCGCAGATTTATTGCCTTGCACTTGAACCGAGCAATAAATAAATAGTTGTAGGAACCAAGGAGGGGCCAGGAAGTGACCCATGGGCAACTGCTGATTAGCCACCAAGTGTGTGTGTTGGCTAGTGTAATTGTTATGGCGAACGGCAATCGCTAGGATTAATGAGCAGCTAAACGGAGTGGAATTGGGTGGAAATATTCTAGATAGTGGCTGGGAAAGCGAAGGAAAAATAGTGTTTAGAAATATATAAAACACAGTTACAATTATTTTGGTTTTACAAAGAAGCAAGAAAGAAAACCAACTTTGGGAAACCGAAGTCTGTATTCCCTTGCAGCTTGCACATGGATATCGATCATAGCTAAGCCGAAAATTCATTATTTTCAATTTGCGGAAAAGATTATTAAAATTTAAATATTTACAATTTTATATGATAATTTTTGGGCAATTAAAGCTTAAAAATATAATACATTAATTTAAATTCGGAAAACTGTTCTGAGTAAGTTCTTAGAATGCTAATTAAATTTTTTTTAAATTAATTTTCTTGCAAATTTTTTGTGTAGAATTTTAACACAAATTTTTAATTTTTTTATACTACCAGACATGGCTAGATCAACTTGTCTATCGATGCTGAATATATATGTATACTTTATAGGGTCGGAAATGTCTCCTTCACTGCGTTGCAAACTCTGACTAAAATTAAAATACCCTTCAAAGGTATAAAAAGGACACTTCTAGCAAATGCCAAGAAATTAAATTTATTTCTTATAAAAAACATATTGATTTCACTAAAATTCAGCTCTTCTTTTATAAAAGTTTAAGTTTAAGGGAATAAAAAAAAATTGAAGGCAATTAAAAAAGATTCAAATGAGAAACTTTTTTCCAGAATTATAATATTCTTTAATCTTCATAAAGTTTCTCTTTTGATAAAGATTCTTTTCAAATATTTATTTTAAAATTAAATGGAAAAAACCTCTGTGCAAAATCGAACACCAAAAGGAAGCAAAACCTTTTGAATGACAAAGGAAAACTTCAATCGAACAAAAAATAGCGCTCCTGTGGACCCGAACCCGAACCCGAGCCCGAATCTTTGGCTTTTTTTTTGAAAACGAAATAAACCACCGCACGTAAAATCAACTTTAATCAAGCGTTCCACCTGCTCTCCTGCCTGAGCATTCCCCACAGGAAACCCCGGCGAACCAATCAATAAAATGCCCTTTAATAATGTCGAAAAGAAGACCCGTCCTGGCAGTCATAAAAAAGCGTTCCAAAAGCGATATGAAATATGCTTCATAAAGATTAAAACCTGTTCCCTCCTCTCTCTCTATAAAACGCTCGCCTCCTTTGCCCTGCGGCAACAGATGCAGCCGGAATTTTCCGTGGCACATATGGAGCCGCAGCATCAGCGGCATTGGCCTCAGGAGTAGGAGTAGGAGTCGAGGCAGGAGCCGGCGAATAGAAGCTGCGCGAGTCCTGGCAAAACATTTTATTATCCTAGCATGCCAGCACAGACCACAAAGTGCGGGCCAACAGCTTGGGAAGCCTTTGGCAGAGCACCTATGAGCTTTGCTTCTGCTGCCGTCTAAGTCCGGTAAGGACACTGAGCGAAAGGATCACATAGATATTTATTTTGCTATTATTATTTCCGTTATTGTGTTTAGGATTTGAGTAGACAATATGACATAAAATATAAAATATTTATATAAAGTGTAGTGTGGCTCTCTACGTCTTTTGCCTCAGTGCATGTCCATGGCTAAGCGGCTTGGCCAAAGATCCAAAAGGATGTAGGGACATGAAGAGCATATGAGGTGATGGGAAAGGAGGAACAAGGAGACAGAGAGCAAAAAGCAAAGGACCTAGCCCAAGGATGTCTGTCAATAAGCCCTATTCTACAAGATTTCATCTGGTGCCTGGTGCCTGATGCCTGATGCCTGGTGCGTGTGTTTGCGTGTGGGCTTTTCACAGGCGCGTGTTTATGAATTATTAGCATAAACAATCACACAGACATCCTGGAACACACACACATGTGGCCCTAAGTCCTGTATGAATTCTGATTAAATGTAATGCGCTCAAAGCGCATTCAAAGTTGGCCCTGAATTATTGATGCTCCCCTTCGGCCAGCCCGGGTCATTAGCCAACTAGCCAAAAAGTAGCCACTGGAACTGGAAGCGGAGCCGTAACCGAGCGGAAACTGCCACCAAAACCACCGACAATGGTGTTCATTATTCAGGATATGTCCTTGGGCGGGCGTTAAGCTTTCAATGTGATTAGGTGAGCGAGAAGGGCGGCACGCTTTAAGCTATGTGTGGCTGTGTTCTTCACACTCCATTAGAGTTGAAAATTGTACCCAAATTCAGGCAGAAAATTCTTCTCTCCTTCGGCTTAAATTCGTGCGGTTACCATCGACAACTTAAGGAACTTTTTTGTGGTGCCCCGAGGGGCCCCGAAAAAAAAGCATTTGCCTTTTTACATTATTTATTCGACCCTTGACAGCCTTTTCATATATATTTTATACATTTTTATGCCTTTCCTCACATTGAAGAATTTTAATTTTCAGCGCTCCAAAAGAGAAGGCAAGACAAGGAAACTCAAACCCAAAAACAAGAACCCAAAGCAGGGCAGAATTTCCACAGGATACTCTTGGACCCTTGGCCGGGACAGCGCCCGGTGTCCTTGCTTCGTTTGATTGATTGGCGGCAGCCAGGACAAAAGTCCTTGAGCAGCCAAAGTCAGGTGAATAGTCAGGTGTCAATTGTAAGCCCCTGGAAACACGACACAGCAAAAACAAAGCCGACGAACGACAACGAGAACTTTTGCTTGACTTTGCCAAGATGTATGGAAATGTAAATGAGATTTCTTGCGACTTTTGTTTTTAATTGGCTTATGAGCCCGAGAGCCCTAAAACGACATTATTGCCGGAAAATGCTCTCTTCTCCTCGCTTAGGCTTGAGTAATTGCGAAGGTGTGTGTGTTAAAATGCTCGACTGCGGCGAGGCTAATTAAAAGAAAATGCCAGGGAAAGCTTGAGAAGCTTGAGAGAGGATGAGTTCGAGGAAACGTTTATTTTTAAGGATCCTAGAGGCTTCTTATACGTTTTTTTTGTTTTCCTGGAAAAAGGGGAAATAAATGTTGTAGCTTGGTAAATTTAATTAGGATTTATGCAGCCCACACACCACATTGCCTGCAACTACAGTTGGTCTAGTACTTTACAAGCCGGCTAATCCATTGGCAACAAAAGCGCTAACAACGCTCCCACTCCCGGCCAACTCACACAAACACACACAACTTCCACCGAAACCAAACAAACCAGAACACAGAGCACAGCAAACCCGAGCACTTGCCTGCACTTGTTCTGGGCCAAGAGGGCTGGAATTAAAGCCATCAACGCGGCGCCCGTCGTGCATGTATGGGCCACATTTTGGCCTATTCAAAAAACACACGAGTGCACAGCGAAAAACAATTGATAGTGTATCGGAGCTTCTAATTGATTAGCCTCTTTCGGAACACAACTGAAATTCTTTTGTCTTTTTTATCGTGCATTCAAGGCTTTATCATTATAAGTCAACTAATTTCATTTGATTTACTTTGCTGCCAGCAAAAAGTGTGGTTATTATTGAGTTCGTATGAATTAAAATTACAAACGCACAGTATGCAATGTCCTTGGAATCTTGGTGGCTTTCAAATTGATTTTATGTAATTAATTAATCTAAATATGTATATAATTGTGGCTGTTGTAGATTAAACAGTGATATGATTACACATTGCTTTAAAAGCTAATGGCATGATTTTTCAGGTCATCGGATTTGCGTAATTAATTTAATTGGATTTAATGCATTTTAATCATCTAAATACCCTTGATTAACATTGAGCATGACTAATGATTCTTTGGATTATGTGGCAGTAATTTAAAGCTATGAATTACTTAATTTTTAAGAAAGCAATAAGTTTGAAATATTATAGAATATTGTTTACAACCAAATATCATTAACTTAAAATTAGGAACACTACAAATTCAAAGCCTTACTTTAATTAATTGATCTCTATAGATTTCTAAAGTATATCCTCTGAAAAATATATTCCTTCCTAACCCACCACAGCTGAACTTTTTAAACTGCAAAAATAGGAACACCTAAATGCCTCTCCAGCTTAAATTGATATTTGATATTATTTTCTGCTGTGCCTCTCCTCCTCCTCCTCCTCCGCAGCAAATTGCTTGACGATTTTCGCGTAATTTTTCCGGCCTCACTTAGGGCACACAACCAGGGACATGTCCATGGTCCATGCCCCTCACCGAGCTCTTCTATTTGCACGCCTGGCTAAACATAAATCACACGAAAGGAGGAACGAATGTTCGATGTTTGCCTGTCTGCGGATTATTGGCCACATTTTTCGGTTGCATACTTTGGGACCGCTGCGAGTCGGCCGAGCGCGGTTGCAATTGACAGTTTATTTATTCATTTTGACAGTTTTATGGATACGCACGAACGAATCACCGATTAGGGGGCTTAATTTCATGGTTAATCCGTTACAAATGTCAACTGTCAATTGATTGGTGAAATAGTGATACTTTCTCACTCTGCTACATGCATACAAAATGAAGCAAGGGGGACGACTACAAAAATACCACGCACTTTCTGAAGCGAACAAAATGCAGTGAAAACTTTCCATTGCCTACTTTTTAGGGGGTGTCCTGCCAGGGACAATATTCAGTCGATCTAATTGTAATTTGGTAAACTAATACACTCTGAACAAAAATGTTTAGCTCCTCATTCTCTCTCTCCATCCCATTAAACATGGCTAATTGCAGTTGCATGTATGTCGTTTAAATATGCAAAATCCAGGCGTAAATTTGTCAATTGCGGCTGACATTTGACACAGTGTGTGCTATTGCCGTTTTGCGATTGTTGTTTGTTTGTTAGTTCCTTATTGTTGTTGCTGTTGTTTGGCCTCTTGTTATTGTTATTGTTTGTTCGCTGTCTGCTGATTGACAATGACAGGCAATGTGGCCCGCCG
This sequence comes from Drosophila tsacasi, assembly GCA_018904565.1. Taxonomy (NCBI): domain Eukaryota; kingdom Metazoa; phylum Arthropoda; class Insecta; order Diptera; family Drosophilidae; genus Drosophila; species Drosophila tsacasi. The sequence goes on from JAEIHY010019552.1 coordinate 29,959, forward strand.
CTGATTGGTACGAGGAGCGGGAAATGTTAGCACAAACACGCACACACTGGGTGACACAATTGATGACAATCGACACTGTTCATGAATATTTAAATTTCTATTGTTGTCTTCCGTTATCGCTGGCCGCTCGGTCGGCTTGGGGGGGCCATTCAAAAAGGCCGTTTTCTGCGAATTTCCTCGCCTTGCTCGTTAACGCGCGCGTTGCGGTGAAAACTCTCGGAAGACTTGTGTCGGAAAACTCGAAAAACCGCCTGACCCACTCGATTTTACCGTTGAGGTCTCACTGTTATCGCGAGGACACGTGTGTGTGGCACTTCCGCAGCCCCTGGATGCCGTCACAATACTGAGATCGACGGCACAAATTCTGAATCTGGCCAAAAGCGCGAAGGCAAAGGCGAAGGCTCCCACTTCGGAAAACCTCGATGATGGTCCAAACACATAGACACACACACACTTAAGTGGGCACTCACACAATTGCACTCACACGCACGTGGGAAAAGCTTTTCTAAGGAGCACCAATTCGCCGCACTCCGAATATGTGTTAAAGCTTCGGCTCGTACGAAGGGGAAGCACGAGTCCTTAAATATCCCGGCAGATAAATGTCAAAGGGTTATCGGCTTTGGATTTTATTAAAATTGTATTTCCTGTTTTTGTTCTTGTTTAAATTGTAGACGGCACTGATTGAATTCTTATAATTTAAAGATTTGATTTAAGTATTTTATTGAAAAAATTAGTCATTGCAAGGTTGAAAAGAACATAAACACTTTTATTTATACATTAATATTTAAAGATTTATATTATTTACTCACAGGCTGATCATTACTAATTAAATAATTTTCCTATTTACCTAAAAAAATTAGATACCTTGAAGGGTACTTCATATTTTATTTAAATTCTAAATAAACTCTTGAAAGAATATTACTGTTGGTGTGTTATAAATATTTTTACATCGTTATCTTTGTTTTCCTATCCCTTTAAACATTAAAACATTAAAGTAGATCTTATTAAAATAAAAATCTTATTAAAATTAAATAAATAAAATGTATTAATTTAGTCTTTTTAAAATGCAAGTTCGTATTTATTGGCCACCTGTTGATTTTGTACCTGTCGTAGATTTATCCTTCGAATTGAACTGCTTTCTTCTCAGTACTTACTTAATATCCTTCCCTCATATTTTTCATAGGGAATTCTTAACACCTTGCGATGTTTTTCTATATTTTCCTTATTTCCCTATAAAGATTTATAAGCAGTGTCTTTTTCACTACCAAATGAGCTAAAATTTGCCCTATTTCTTCATAAAATATACGTTTTCCCCAAATTTACAGGCACTGCTTTCGCGAATGCGTATAAACATCCCTTTATCCAGTTTAGAGCGAATTTCCTGAACTGCTTGCGAGGAGTGCTAAATGCCTTTCTTTTTTTGTTAGTGAAATATCCCTGAAGGATATTTTACCATTATCCCTGCAACTGCTTACTCAGTAACTACAAAACTACCCTGTATCCCCTAGAAAAACTTAGCCCGCTTTAATACTTCAGCTTATTCCGAAGGATATTACCCCTGACCAATGAAGTTTCGGAGTAAAAGAAAATATTTTATAAACTTTATTATTACATTTAAATTAACACTTGACAAAGACAATAGACCCTAGTGGTCGCAGTGCATTAACCTCTTTAAACATTATTATTATTAAGACAATTACAGATTTTATTCAAATAGTTAAGATTTATTAGTATTATGGTAAACCATTTCTTATATCAGTAAAATATTACATTATTAAATTGTTTATTTTAAGCTTATTTATTAATTGTATTTACAAGCTTGCCGTTCTGTCATTTCAATTTATAAATAATTAAGGACCTCAAATTGTCCCTGAACTTGTTATGAATTTCCTGCCGTTTGTATGTCGAAATATGCATAGTTTATGCTCCGAATAATGTTTAATTGATTTCGTTTAGTGCTTAATCAATTTAAGCCGCCAATTTACGCGACGCCTCTCCACCGATTTTCCGTTACCACTATCATCTCCTCCCCCCTCTTATATATATTTTCCCAGCGCAGTTTGTCAGATGAAAGTCGCTGTCTATCTTGCAACGCCTTTCCCCCGCCCCGTACTTTCACTCAAGGTGAACTCAATTGAATTCTCAACATTTGCACATCAATTATTTCACAAGCAGCCAGCGTCGATGGAGCTCTTTTTTTAGTGTATGGCGCCAATGCGGAAAAAAAAGAAAACCAATGGTAGCCGGAAAGGGGAAAATAAATCCAAGCTGGAAAAGCCAGTCAGCCAAATACTGCAGCCACTTCCACATGCTCATTCACTTCCTGGTGATCCTTAGCCACCTCCACCTGCGGCTATCCACTTTTTTTACCTCTTTTTTTTGACTCTCCTCGGATATTTTTCCCACCAGCTCAGATTCAATGTCAAAATTTTGACAAACTCAACACCCGAAGCTAAAGAAAAACAAAACAAAAGAAAAATAAAACAAACAAAAAACAAGCAAAGAAAATATAAGAACAACTAGAAAGAATTTTCCGTGAGATTTTCGCTGACGAATTTGTGGCAGGTTCATAAATCCAACAAGCAACAACTAACTAACAAGAAGAAGCCACCGAACACAAGGCATTAAAAAGTCAAGAAAAACAAGGACAAAATTGAATAAAATAGACCAGAGAATACCCTGGTAACTACAAAAATAATACCAACTTCAAGCCAAAAATTATCTTATTATAAAGGAAACAAACAGATTTTTCACTGTGGAGTTTCTTCTTCGTTTTAGCTCTAATTTGTTTGATAAACTTGTTTGTAATGTTGTATTTTAAGCTACAAAACTATAACCATAGAGATAGTACCAGTCATATTCCTTAATGCACAATCCCCATATACCCACCACGACAATCTATAAGTATAGATAAGTTCCCATAAAAAAAGTGAAAATTTTTGGCGCCAAAAGAGAGATACAAAAGCGATGGCCAGAGTTCGGGGAAAGTGGAAAAAAATGCCAAACAAATCGAGAACTCGACACAAAAGTCGCCTTCAAAATTTATTCAGTCAGCGTCGGAGTTCATTTGAGTGTCATAAATCAGTTGGCCCCAGCAGAGCGAGAGCCAGGAGCAGGACCAGAACCACCCACCCGGAACAGCCGCCTCCCACGCCAGAAAGGAAGTTGGAAAGGAGTATGGATTGCGGGAGAGGGATGCGGTGTCAGGTTTGGGGCATATAAATGACATCTTTGACTATTGGCTGCCATTGCACGTACAACAAACTGCAGCTTGGGCACGATTCAGCATCGTTGCCATGGCCCTCGCATATTTTTGTGCAGCAGCAGAAACGCAGAGAAAAGCAAGGGAAAAGCATAGGAATAGTGTCGGCAAAGGAAAATATTTTCGAAATCGTTGCGACTGCAGCAGCAGCAGCAGCAGCAGCAGCAGCAGTGGCAAGTGGAAAGCGGAGCCAAATGTCAGGAGAAATCTAGCGATGGGGAAGCCCGCACAAAAACATTCCTTAAGCGGGGCTTGGGGATGTGCAGGGGGAGTGTGTGTGCGGGTGGGAAATGACGCGAATTCGCCAGACGAAGGGCAACCATTTCCCTCATCGACTTGATAAAACATTTCTTGGTTATAAATCAATTTGAATTGCGCGAGCAGCTTAAGCGACAAACGATTTGGAGCCAACCAGAAACCACCACAAAGAAAAAATCCACAAGCCAGAACAAACCCACAGTAACACAAAAAAAAAAACAAAAAGAAAACAGATTTGGTGAAGGATATTCGACAAAGCAGAAAATGCTGTTTATTTAGGCAATTTGTTGAAGACACAGCACAGGATGTGCTCTCCAAAGATGAGAGGATCCTAGAATTCTCCATAAAAAGCTGCAGCTCATTTAAATGAGGTGCCACCTAGAGATTAATATTTATGAGAATAATGTTTTCATTTCGTATAATTTATATATGTATTTCTTGTAAATATGAAGTGATATTAGGGGTATGAGATACGCTACTTAGTTCCAGCAGTACAATAAGTTTAACACTTTTATTTGCATCCATTACTCTTTGTCAATGATTAAAAGTTTACAAAATTAATCAATCACATAATCATGTTTGCTTTTTATGATTAATTCAGGCGCGGTAGTCAATAAATCGCTGAAATGGTAAGTAATTTTAAATGAACTGTGTTAATGTGTGCATATGCAGTGTCAATGTCCATAAATTCACACGTAATAATTTAAAATGCAGCTCTTAAGGGTCTCAGAGCGCATGTAATTAAACTACAATCTGTTAATTGAATTGCAAATTATAAGCCTTGCAAATTAACTTATTTTTTAAATAGAAAACCGGACCAGACACAGAAAGTAAGTATTCCCTTATATTTGCATTTAAACTCAATATTTTATAACTTCGAGCTATATTTTTAATATATTCTAATATTTCTTTTACTTTAAATATATTTAGCATACATGTTGTTGCCTTAAGTTTACTTAATGTCGCCGCAATGAAAATGTAAATATAAACCAAAATCCACCGAAATCCCTGGCCAGCCCGAGGCACTTGCTTATGTTAAACAATCCGGCCGAAACTTGACATGAAATTTGTATGAGAATAAGGATATTCTGCCGCTTCCGTAACCCACTCAACCCCTCCCTGGCACCTCAATGTGTGTCCCATCTCTCTCAGCTGCCGCTGCCGCTGCTGCAAATGAAGCGCTAAATCTGCAAGTGTCAAGCACAGGAGTTGCAGCAGCAAAAGCAGCAGCAGCAACATCAGCGACACAACAGCAGCAACATTTCCCTTTTTATCTCTTTGTAACCATTTTATTTGGGTTGCTTTATTTGTTGTGCTTGCTGCCGTAGTGTGTGCTTAATTTTTTTGTTTTATTTTGCTTTATTTTGTTGGGGCAGCAGCAGCAAACAGCAGCAGCAGCATTGTGCCGCATTTTGCTGCGGACGGGCCTAGCCCATTTGCATAGTCGAGGAGGAGAAGGAGGGGCGAGGAAATGCGGAGATGTTTCCATTTAACCCACTGAGCTCGTTTTGCCCCGCCGCCGAAAGCAACGAAACCACAAAAACCGGAAGTGAAACAATGTGTAAGCGAGCACACACACTTTTGAATGCTGAAAAGGTAAGAATGAACAACAGAAAAAAACACACACATTCACACACTTTTACACCTGCCGGCAACAGGGCAATCTGAAATTGTTTGGGCTAATGTTGTGCCCATCCCTGTTGCCCGTTTCCCCTTGCCCGTTCCCGTTTTCTTCCTTGCTCCCTTTTCCGCAGTTGGTTGAACAAACGAAATATTTGTTTGCGGAAATCATCAGCATCATCATCACTTCCGCCATGAGTTCCGTTCGCCCCAAGGAGCTGTTCACGTGCTAGTGCCATTTTTTTATATAATTTCACTTTGACTTTGCCTGGCCGGGTTCCGCACTCCGCACCCCGCACCCCGGCTCACCACCTGGCGTATCCTGTTTGCCGGTCGAGAGTTGTTTACCAGTTTAAGTTTGAGTAAGTTGGCCGCTGTCAGCAGGTGTCGGTGCAATCGAGAGCAAGATGAGCAGCTACAACCAGAGCCCTTCCTCCTTGTGCTTCCGGTTTCAGATGCCTCTTCCGCTATGCTGCGGTCTCTTAAAATGCTCAGGGAAGCTAATCCTGAAGGTGCCTGCTCCCCACTAGGACTATGCCACTCACTTGGCACACAGAGGGATTGTACAAATAAATGTAGGAAATATAAATTGAAAAACAATCAATTTAAATTAAACTCATAGAATGATTTTAAAATTACTGCGAAAGCTAAAAACTTTTAGATATTTAATCCGTATAAAATTTGATTAAACTATTATTAAATCCTCGTATTAATATCCCCCTTTTTCCAACAGTGCACCTTACAAACTTTGTGCTTAGCTTTAACGCTTGCTTTGTCCTGGCTTCCAGGTGAAACTGCCGAGAAGTGGTTGGACAGCCGCAAAGTTCAAAATTTCCAAGGGGTCTACGTGGCGTATGTGGAATATCTAGGACCCTGGACGCTCTGCTACAGGAATTCCCCCTTTAACCGCATCCAGCCCAAGCCGCAACCATTAGCCTTTAACTTGACAAATTTCAATAGAGAACAACTGAAGTTGAATTGTGGCCTGGCACCAGGGGGCGTATACGTAATGTGAAGTGTTGTTCCTATGTTGACACTTGTCACCGCCTAATAAGCAGCTGTAACTCTTCCAAAAACGAGGGAAAGCAGTCATAGTTCAATGGGGCAAAGGATTCCAGCTAACGAGTGGCAAACGCAAATTGCCAATTATGAGAGCGTAGTAGTCACTTATTTTGCTTATTTATGGCACGATACGAATATTTGATATATTTACGACAATGTCATGCTTCGCACACACAACCTGGGTCAAAAGGAAACCAGAAAGGGGGGGAGGGGGTGCGGAACGAGGGAGATGGAGCGGTGGAAACCCCCTCGAATTGTTGTACGTGCCAGGGCTGAATTTAATGCGGCCAGGCATGTCAACAATTTATGCTAGATCGAACTTGAAGCCAAAGCCAAAATTACACAGGGATACATTTTGGGAATAATATTATTAATTTCTGTCCTTTACTTATATATTTATCCAGTGTAAATATTCATTTAAATGCTATTTCTTTTCATTTATTCTGATTTGGTTTAGGAGTTTTGTCTTTCATGCTATTATAAGCCTTATTAAAGCATACAAAAAAGTCATAATAATCATGAATATAACATAGGGGAAACGCTTTTACATTCAAATTAAATAATATGTTATAAATAATATGTTATACAAAAAATCTGAGTTAAAAAGTGTATAAATAGTTGTGTTAATAACTGTGTGAAGAACCTCTGCGCTCGAAAGGACTTGATCATCGATGAATCCCGGCCACGTCAGCGGTATGGCGGCGATGAAAGGTAAATGAGTGTCCTCTACTGCGGGTAAGTCCGAACCAAAACTATTATCATATATCCCATATGTAAAGCTGATAGCTCCGATCAGTAAGAGCAAACAAATTTATTTATTTATATAAAGCTAACAATTGGTTATAAACTAAAAGCCAATTTATTAATTAAGAACATTAGGTGATATGGCCTAGGGACAACTATTATTATAAAACGAATAGTTGTGTTTCAAATATTGCCGGTGGTCAGGGAAAAATGTTAGAATGGGATTTAATCATATATTTATAGATTTTTTTGATCAAGATCTCTAAAAAAAAAATACGAAAACAAAAATTGTGCCAGTGCACAACCAAAACCAGAGTCTCAGCGAGCGGGATGCCGGCATATGCATCACAAATAATTCGCATAGCTGGCCAAAAAAAGTTGCCCTCTCAAGCAATTGGCATAGACGCAGCTTAATACGGGCACCACATATACAATTCCTGACTCCTGGAAGGCGGTAGCGTTTTCACATCGGGATGGGGAAGGGAGGAAGCCGACAGTTTATAAGCATTTAAGCGGCTTAACTCGCCGTCTCTGACTTATCGCATTGTCATCAATTTGGTTAAGTAGATTTGCCCCTTTGCCCCGCCAATGCTGGGTCGCATTCGTTGATTGAAAATTTTGCACACTCCATTGGGCTTCGGGAAGGACACGTAATTATTCCATTGATTGAAAATTCGTCGTTGCTAGCTGGGAAGGCGAACGGAAAGGAAAGCGGAAAAACTGCTAGGCAGCCAGGGAGCCAGCAAGGAAGCCACTCCCCCGGCATAATCAATCACGTTTTATCGGGATAATTGTTTGGCACATTTCGCTGCATAAATTGAGTTGCCTTTCCTATAGCTACATAGCTGGCGAGAGTCAATATCTTATTATTATTTGCGCTCAATTTCATTTGATTCGCGTGCAAAGAGGACTTTATTTGAAGCCGACAGCCAGCCGGCAGGAGCCAGGATATACTACATACTGTATATATCCCCCGCGGAATTATTCATGCAACAAAGCAAATACGAGGACACAAGCAATTAGCTTTATGCCGCACAGACAAAAGGCGATGGCCACGGAAAAGGACCCTCGGGACATGGGAAACGGAAACGAAAACGGACCGGGATTATTGCATATCGAATGCGGATGGATATGCAGTTAAATGCATATATCAACTCTGCAAATATTTGCAATTAGCCCGCAGATCCACGGGGCGTACATTTTTGGCCACCATTCGATCTCAATTATTGATGAGCCTTTTCATTTTGGCGCACGCCAAGTGTTGACACACCAGAGAGACTTTGTAATGCCGCAAACATAAATCAAATTTCGCGTTATGACAGCCCCCCCTCCGCTCATTTTAACCCTTGTTGCCAGGCACCACCCTTTTCAACCCCACAACCTCATTGAGTATTTCCCTTGAGAAAATATGTAAGAAAAATATGAACTAAATACGATTTCTTTTTAGGGAGATACAGAAAATATTTAAGAGAATTAACCAACTAGTAATAAGTTACTTATATCCTAAAACCGTTGCACAAAGAAAAATTGTTTTCCCCATTTGTTTAAATTTTTTTAAGAGATACAAAACATAAAAACAAGTCCTGCTGAAAACGGCTACGAATCTAAGCAAGAAAAATCAAAGTAAATAATCTTTGAAACTAGACAACCAGGACTTGCAATCCTAACCAACATACGGGTTAAAGATAGCTCCCAAAATGCCTTAAATTTTTGAATAGAAACTGCATTGTGGCTGGTGTCATAAACTCCCAGTGAAAGTCACAATAAAAGTGGAAACAAACAAATAAACTGATGCTGCATTGTTGGGCACAGAAGGTCAATCAATTATTGATTGTCGGGGGGAGGTAGAGAGGGGGCCATGACAGGACCCCAAGGCAGCTAACACCAAGAGCAAAACTCCTGAAAAAGAACAAGTCCCCTTCACGGGTTTATTTTCGGTGACTTCCAGCCGAGCGGAGACAAATCAACTCGAACTTGGCCCAGCAGAGGTTCAGTTGTCAAAAGAGTTGCCCCAAAGTGACTTTAGGTAAATAAATCTGAAATAATTTAAGGCCTGGGGCCAAATAAATTCAACTCCTTTGTTTGCCTGTCATTTCGGTCGGTCGGTCGGTGGGTCGGCTGGGTGTCTTCTGGGAGTTTCGGTCTCGACTGCTGCTCATTTTGTAGGTTTCAAATTTATTGCCGAGGCAGTCGAGTGTTTTTCCTCGCCTCATACTGCCAGCAATTTTCCTCTGGAGTGATTCAATCAGCAGAGTGAGAAGAATAATAACTCATAATAATATGCAAATTGATTTGTTATTGTTACTATTTATATACATTTTTTTTTTGTACACCGAAAGCCGCTTAGCAAATTGAATGCACATTTCTTAGTTCTGCAATTGATAAGACAAGCTGCCAAATTGATAAACAAAATTGTGCAGCAGTCATCAGGAGGTCGAAGGATGCACAGAGTGCTAACATTCAGGATGACAATAAATCATATTCGAGTCACACAGCCAAATCAAATTGATTTATCAGCTTGACATAGATAAATCGCATTGAAATTGAGTCAGAAAAGAGATTAATTTTGACTAACATTGAGAATGAAGACTACAATATTGGCTTTATTTAGGATTTTGTGTATTTTTTACTCGGAAATTATATTAAAAGCTATTTAATGAACAAAGGTTATGCAATAATATAGTAGAACATTATTTTAATTAGCGCCAACTATCAAATTCATTTTATTTTGCGGAAATTTTAGCAATAAATACATCAATTTTCGTAAAACAAATACTTCCAAAATGAATTTATTGATGGGTAATATTTAATTAAGTCAGTTACAATATATTAAGTGTTATAAATATGTTTTACGACTTTGTCAACATGTGTAAGTCTGACTGGCAATCAAATTCAAATCGAAAGGAACTAAGCTGAAATTAAATAAAAACTACGAACTTTATTAAGACATTCCTGGTAGTAAATGCATTTGTAACAGCTTTATCTCTTTTATTATTTATTCCAAATACAAATGGCGGAAAATGGAAAGTGCTACTGGCTGCAAATAGTTTATGAGAAACTATTTTTACATATCCCATTTAATCGTTGTTTTACGCTTTGAAAGCTTATGCTTATTTAACTTTGCTAACACGGTTCATATAAGCGTTAAAGTGCAACTTATTCATAATATTAAAACCACATACTGCTAAACTATTTCCACCCAACGGATTTTACAGTAGACAAAACATTTAAAAGTTGAGGCAAAAATTAATTTCATGTAATTTATTCAGGCTTTGGAAAGCTTCCTGTTTAAATAGGTAAATTTATTAGCAAACAAAGAGTTATTATTTTAAAAAAGGGGAAGGGAAAGTTGAGCTTTATAAATAAAAGCGCATTAGGCAGTTTGTCTTATTTTGTAATTTAAACATTGTTTACTTTAATGCGATATCTTATTATATTCTGTATTTAAAATACCCACAATTTTATATAAATTTTTATACTTATTATCTAAGTCCTTATCTGAACCTTTTCAAGCTCCAACTCAATATATGACTGTTGCCACTCCATATTTAATTAATTAGGATCAATAATGTCTCCGTTGTCTAATTGTCTTATGCCCGTCTTCATTATTGTCGCAATTATGGCAATTAGAATGACAATTATTATCATTAAACCGATTACCACCGAAAATCAGGCTGTCGATTGTCTGTTAACTTGGATAAATGCCAATTCCCCGGGGTAAAGTCCCATTGATTCCGTCTTTGGTACAGAGCTTGTTTATAGCTCTTGCTCGGAATCCAATTCGATGCATTGTTTGGCCCCCCAAAAACTCCGGATCAAAAGGACAAAGGGGGGAACCAATTAAACATTGACTTTTGGGGGGCACTTTTCGAACGGCAAAGGGGGTCGAAGTGAAAGTTAGAGGTGCTGGGAGAAAGGGGAAGGTAATTGAATAGTTGTCACAACAATAGTGCCAACTTGGACGGAACCAAGTGGATTCCATAAATCGCATACAAATAGCCACATGGGAGAGTTTGAATCCTGCGAACAAAGCCACAAAGGCAATACAAATGGGCAAACAAAAACAGGAAGCGGGCTAATTACATTCCTTGTCGGGGTTTGTGTGTGTGTGTTTGCGTGTACGCTGTGTTTTTGCGGTGTGGGATGGGAAGAGGGCAGGACGAAGAAAACAATTTGTTGGGTAAATTATCTGCTAAATTAAGCAATTTCAATTCGAGAAACGTTACGAAACAAGAATGAGGCAAACGAATCTAAAGATCCCCTGAAACCTGAAACCATCAAATCCTCGGCGATTTGCCTCCTATTTTTTGCCAGGACTCGCACAGGACACACACACAGAGAGAGATACAGACTGGCACTAATGCCATCGGTATAGCGCTTATGTGTGCGTGAGGTGCGGGAACGCTGCACAAATCGGTTGCTAAGTAGCTCATAATGGCCACGCTTGCTCCGAAATGTTCCCACTGGGATCCGAGTCCTTAAAGTCCTCTTCACTCCACACCTTCTAAGTATATGTCCGACTTTGTTTGAAGTTTGCCAGGGAAATGGATGGGCGTGTATGTAAAAAAATGTGTAAAACACAATGCAAATACTTTTTGAAGTTAGTACCTGAATTTCTAACTTTGTTTTAATTATTTAACTACTTTTGTTGGGGTACAAAAAGAAACGATAATTATTTTATGTTGCAAGAAATATTTTTAGTAATTTTAAGTTAGTTAAAATTCATTAAATTTGCTAGTCATTATAGTATGGCAACTAAGACATTTTTTCTGAACTACAATTTATCTGGTAAAATAGTACATTAAAAGCCTTTTCTTCCCTGAAATACTTAAAGTTAACATAAAAGAACATTGCGCAGTCGTTCTTAAACAAAAAGAAAACACCTTCCGACTTCCTTTATATTTATGTGGCTGCATCTTGGTATTTTGCTTCATACCTGGGCTATAAAAAGGGTTAAATGTTACAAAATGCCACGCATACAAATGCCGGCGTACAACTGTTGCATGTACGAGTATGTACAGGTGAACTGCTGCCACGTATGGGTGTGTGTGTGTAAGGACTTTTGATAAATGCAGATTTTATTGTAATTCGATATCAATTTGTGTGTGGGCAGAGACAACCTGGGGCAAGGGAATCGCTGGACGCCCTGCCAATATCCAATATTGATATTGATACACATTTTTATGGCAAACATTTAAACTGCCCAAGGGGGCGTATTAAAGCGAAATTCAAAACGTAGTGATTTTGGAAAAAAGGCAAACAGTTTAAGGAGGCCCTCCTGCTTTTATCCCTTTCCCAGGCCTTTTGCGCATTAATCAGGCAGCTACGGCTGGCGAATTACAACAGTTTTTGTTCTGAAATGTTGCCATTTAATTTAATGAGACATCATTATGCCAAAACTTTAATCCCATCATCGCAGAAGAAAGAGCAGCACCAGCAGCAACCTTTGAAAAAATTGTAATTATTGAGATACCGTTTTTTGGTTGCAGACAGGTACACTGGCATAAAATTTAACTTATGATTAACGTTTTAAATTACTTTTTGACTGTTTATCCCTAAAAAGAGTATCTAAAGCAGTCTAGCTGCATAATTTATAAATAAATAGCACTGGAAAACATTATGGAATTAAAAGAACATTTTATAAAGTCAACATGTAAACAATTTGAGTGATTTTCTTCTTCTTCCAAAGAAATCATTGTGTTTATAAAACACATTTAAGCTTAACCTTCTATGTAATTAGCTATACCAAAACAAATTGATAATTTTCTTAAAGTGTGGGAAGTCAGAGGATGCTGGGCCGTGTGCCGTGTGTTAATGATGTTTGGCAACTTCAACTCCGCAAACAGCCACAACCAAACACAGCCAGAGTCCAACCAGAAGGACACCTTTAGCATCCAATTAGCGGCAAAACGAGTTTCAGGATCTCTCACGTGTTCGCCATTCATCTTTCATCCCTTTCCCTCTCTGCTTCGCACTCACTCCATTCTAACAAGCACTCGAATCGCTCTTTTTTCACACGGCAAACGCAATTCACATATGTTTCGTGTGTTTGCTTGCATACGAGTCGTAGTAGTAGTAGTTTTCACTCCCACTCACACACACACACTCATATCCCCTGAGCTTTTGTGCGGCAAACAAACAAGCAACAACAAACAGGTAGCATGGAAAAAAATGAAAAATGGCAACACTTTAACTTTTGAACGGCGCCTCGCCCGCAATTTCCCCTTCCCGTCTTGCCGCTTGCCCCCTCTGGCTACCTGCCATTTTTCAAATGCGTATTTTTTAGCCGAGATTATTTTTGTTTGCCGTCTTCACTCGAAAAAAAGAATTAAGGAACGTTTTTACTCAAATTTTAATTAAAAATGAAAACTATATTTTTTCAGCTATATTACAGAGACAAAAGTGCGTATACGTTATATGCATCGTTTGAGTGTGAGTTATATTGCCCATACGCACTGTTGCTTCAAAATTCTTATGATTTAAAACTTGAAGTATTTTAAGAATGCTTACGTTTAATGAAGCTGTTTTTTCTACTAAGTAAATAAATGTTTTCAAGATAATGATATTAAAACGTTTTCTCATTTTATGAGGCCCAATTATTTATATTTCAGATTGACACTTGTTTAAAACCTACATTTAAGTAATTGTTTGAAAGTTCAATACAATCAGAGCATTTTTTTTTTCAGTGCAATCTTTTTTTCGCATGAGTATAACTTTTGCATAATACTCGCTATGGCATAAAAAAGGAGTAACGAAACAAAAACCGGTTGCATAGTGCATATGGCGAGGCGGAGTCAACAAGCGTAAGGTTGGCGGGATTCACCAGATTCCAATTAAGTTTTTAAATTTTCACCCGACAAGCTTATGAATGATGACGTTCATTTGAATGAGATGGCAGCTTGCCTGGTAAATGTCCAAAAGAATTTCCCTTTCTTTCCCGGAAATGTGCTAATCATTTTCATTTACACAGCGAACCGTCCGAGGGAAAGTAAAACAGTGAAAGAAGAACATACGAAAAAAGGAGGATCCTTGAACCCTTTCCCCCCCTTTTAGTCTATTTTCCCAGGCACCTTTCAAGGACCTTGCCGCATGCATTCTTAAGTAGTTGAACATGGTAGTGCCATTATGGGAAGTAATAAACAAGAAATGGAATAACTAAATTGTTTGGATAGAATTGCAGATGCTCTTTGTCCTTGCCCTGTGATTAGCATTTGTAGCTAACCGGTAAGAAAACTACAAATGATGGAGGAATAAATAATTTGTAAATTAAGTCTAAAATGGATTTTTAAACTGTAGAAATAGATAGAATATTATTCTTATTACACATAAGAATGACAACTTAGAGGATTCCTTGGTCGATTCCTTAAAAGGAATTTATAACATGGTTTAAATGAATATATATATAGCTATAGTTTTACTATATGTTTGCCGTAATTAATCTTAAAAAGCAATAGTATTTTTAAATGCAAATGTTTCTTTATTTGTGAGATTCGCCACAGCCACATTTTTTAGATTTAATAGTCGAAATAAAAAATGATAATAAAATAAAATAATAATAATAAAATAATTTAACAATTAAACATTGATTTTAAACAATAAAAGTTGGCAGCCCCAAATTAATGCCCGCCAAAATTCTCCCCCACATCTGTTCAAGAAGCTTACTGTCAGCTGTTCTACAAGCTCCAAGCAAAAAACAGAGGGCGCCAGCCAGCCAAGCCAAGCAAACAAAAAGCATACGAATGAGAATGCTCAAGTTGAAACAAAAACGGAAAATAAACAACAATACGCATGTATGACCTTCGCACAAGGTGACTGGGGCACACAGAGAGAGAGTAAGAGAGAGTGAGCAAAATAGAGAGGACACTAGGGAGAACTAAATACCCTAAGAGGGAGTAATGCAGGCGGGAGAGCGGTAGAAAAATCATATTGTTGCAGTGCAAGGGGGACGCATCGCCCAGCAGAAAGCTGATAAGAAACGCGGCCTCAACTTCGCTAGTTGTTTACAAGAGAGCCGCTGGCAGAGAGAGAGTGGCGAAGAAAGCGAAGAACCAAGAGAGAAAGCGAAGAGAGAGCCGAAAGCTCGAGGAAAAAAGCTCCGGGAAGTATAATGCACAGCGCGGCGTGAGAATTAATCCGGATTTTGCAGTGAACGGTCGTCTGGGTTGTGTCTCCTCTTCGCATTCGCATTCGCCTTTCGCATTCTCATACACACGCGCGCCCACGCAACGCAACGGAATCAGAGTAGGGTAATACATATAGAGAAGAGTGAGAGGATATTATAACTAGGACAACGCCATGTCGAAGCCCCAATCGGACGCGGATCGGCGCAAGCAGATCTCGGTGCGCGGCATCGCGGAGGTGGGCAATGTGACCGAGGTGAAGAAGAACTTCAATCGCCACCTGCACTACACGCTCGTCAAGGATCGTAATGTGTCCACGCTGCGCGACTACTACTTCGCCCTGGCCAACACCGTCAAGGACAACATGGTGGGCCGGTGGATTCGCACACAGCAGCACTACTACGAGAAGGACCCCAAGGTGAGTTCAATTGGAGTGCCACTAAGGCGACGGCCCCCACCCGCTTATTGATTTTACCCTACTTCGTGGAAATTTACAAAAAAAAGTTGCCTAACCCTACTTTCTTCGAGCTCTGAACTTCTCGTAGGAATTTTCACCTGTGTGAAGGTATTATTTGTGGGGGATTTTCTGGTAAAACTTCATTTTCTGTATATATTATATATCGTTTTAATATAACTCCCTTTGAATTTAATCCAAGTTTAGTACCCTTTCTTAACTGTAGGGTAACTCCCCTTAATCTTTATCCTCCTGTATAAACTTAAATTTAAAATTTTTATAACTGAACTATTTTTCCTACATTTTTTTGGCTATTACGACATTTTTTTCGGCCTTTTCCATTGCCTCTCTTTAGCATATCCCTCTTTCGCTGTCTCTCTTCTTCACAGATTTATTCTGCACTTTATGCATTTTTGGTTTTTATTGCATTCCCACGCTTTTGTGTTTTGCTTCGTTTTCTTTAATTGCTTGCAAATTGACGAAAAGCAAAAATGCATTGGGATCAATGCCAAAAACGTGAGGGAAAAAAAGAACTTAAAAATGTGTGAAACTTTCACTGCAACAAATTGAAATGTAAAAAGCCGGCGAATTTTTTTTTACCCCTGAATTTCCCTCCCATTTGAGATTTTCCCCCTCCACACCACCAGCTGACGAAGCAACAACAGCATATAAATAGCCACTCGAACAGCAGCTGTCGCAGAGCTACTTCTATATCTAAACATATTTATGACTTTTAAATAAATACTTTTCCCTAAATAAAATAGAAAGAAGGTGGATTAATTTGTTTTTATATTATGAATGAAAAATAGGGAATCTTAAATTATATTTAAGCATTAACTCTCGAATATACTCAGCTGAAAATAATCTCTAAAGAAACCAGAAAACATCTCTCCTCAAACCTTAATTAATTCCACATGACCTTAATTTTTCCCGTGTAATATTTCTTGGCTGTCCCAATTTTCTCAAATATTACCCAAGAAAATGCAGCTTAAGTAAGTCAAGTGTGTGCGGCAAACACATCAATTACCTCCCCTTTCGCCCCCTGTCGAGCGAGTGTATCCATCAGATACACAATATACATATACTGACAGATACTTAAACCCAAAGTCGAAGCTAACCTAGCACGTGCCCGAAGCGTGAGCTTTTCATTAGCAAAATTTTCGCAGCATCGTAGGCAGAGGAACTAAACATTTTTGTCCTTGCTGAATGTCAGCTTAAATCACTTTCAATTTCTTCTACTGAGTTACGAATGTTTCTATTAATTTCCCATTGACCGCTAGCAATTTCAAGCTGCCATATATGTATACTTTTTCGGTCATAAATATTTCCAATTTAACTAATTTGTGGAAACTGCCGCGGTGGCGGCCAAAAAAATACAAAAAGAGCACTCTATCGGCACACATATTTTCAAGGTCAATCAAAGGTTATTAACAACAACTGACAAAAATATCAAAAGGAAAATTTTCTCCCATTTTTATTTTTATTTATTTTTCTCTCACTCACACTCTCTCTCTTTGGGGTTTTATTTTGGCTGCCATTTCAGTTATATATATTTTCTTGGCTTGTTCAGGTTGTGGAACTTTTATGTGGCCCATTAAATATGTAGGCTCGATTCTGTTTAGTTGTCCCCTCGCATGCAATTAGCTCACGCAACCATCTGAACGTGGAGAGGGAGAAATATAGAGAAATATAGAGATATATATCGGAGAATCCATTTGTATCTCGCGGATACACTCAAACAGCTGTTGTTATGCGTAGCCGAGTAGTTAGAGTTAATTGAAGCCTACTTGGCGACCCTTTGGCTCTGTAGCAATTTATGCAAATTGAAAGAAAGTTCAGCGGGGCATAAAAAAGTTATTTAGTTGTATTTTTTCCTGTAATTTTCCACAATTGAAGCAAGCACAAGAAAGTACAATACTTGGCGACTTATTGCTGCCACATGAAAACCCAATGAAATGCAAAAACTATCGCATTTCCCATTTCCTATGCACCAAATGGAGGCCAATCAATTGATTGCATACACAGGTGAATAACAATAAACAATAAAAGCAAACAAATATTGTCCCGGCCGCTTTGTTGTCGAGGCCTCGTCCGTTGTTCATTATCAAAGCCGCAAAAAAAAAAAACAAAAACAAAAACAGAAAATATAAAAACAACATATGTCTGGGGTCTTAATTCAGGTTCGGATTTGGCCAGAACGTTCGGCGAGAGACCCTACACAGACCAGAATTCGAACAGCTGGGAAAAGAAATATCAAAACCGGCAGTTGAATGACTCGAAAAGCTTTTTATTGGAGGGCTAAAAGATTACTCATGGTTTGTTGTGGAGCTCCATCCCAGGCAGCCGTCCATCTGATTAGATAAGCTAACTAGGTTATTAACATTATTATTTTTTGGAGCGCCGGGGAAAAGGTCATGCTTAGAATCGTTTTTTTAACATTTGGTAATCTCAAAATTGATTATCGGTGTTTTCATTATCATGATGTTTCATTTTTAGAATATTAGATAGAGAATATAATACAATACCTGAAATATTATAACTGAAAGTAATGTTGTTTGAAGTACTTACGATTTAATGTTTCTTAAAGAAACTTTGTTTAAAAATCCTCCTCAAAGATTAGCTTCTTTTTAGTGAAATTACATCCTAATGCTCTGTAAAAGAGAAACACATACCTCTCCATTTAAATTAGAAGTTATAATTTCCCCATCTCCTAATCTAGCATATCTTATCTGCTAATAGTTTGCGAAATAATCGAAAATAATGCCGCTATAGTGGCGCCTTAACCCCTTTCACCTACAAATATGCATACAGAGTCACGTTCGCCAAACATTCCGCACTAATTAGCTATAGATTTTCCACCGGATCACTAAGCATCAGACAACTGAAATCATCATGCGCCGAAGGTATGCGTTTCGAAATGAAGATTACATGGGATGTTGATAAGGATTAAGCATACCTTGGAGCCATTAGCTATTCACCGGCGGCGACACTGTCAGCGATGTTGTGTCGTCAATGGATGATCGGTGATCCGTGATCGGCGATTAACGATCGATGATCAGCCCAGCATTTGGGGTGGAGATAGTGATCCCGATTCCATGCTCTGCCATGATGATGTTTGCCCAGCATGCAAAGTGCAGCCTGCAATCGGTTGTTGCCGGGCTATAGAGCCATAAACAACAATAAATGCCCTCGTAACATCGATCGATCGAGTCCGGCGATTATGAATGCCTTCCTCTATTAATAGTTCCCCCAGTTGGGTTGCCCTGAAATGAGCTAACTATTCCTGGGCTGATAAGGGGGGCACTGGGTGACCTTCTGGCCAAGCATAACTGGGCTAGCGCCTCCTTATCGGGGCTACCTGGGTGAGCGGAGAGCGGAGCGGTGTGTGCACTGTACAGTTGAGCCTTGCACTTGGCTGATCATTGCGAGAATTTCAAGACCAAACTGGTTTGGTAGTAAGCTCGATGATTCCCGCTCTCTTAAGCCGAGAGATTAATGCTCTTCGAAAACTTTGATTATGCTCTTCAATTCGTTATATATTTTGATCTTAAGATTAATTTTGATTTGATAATTGAAATATGTTTTTACAAAATCATTTAAATAAGGCAGAAAGGTCACAAAACAGATAAAGATCACATGCTTCTAACCTTCTAAAAATTACCTTAGATAAGCTTAAAGTCCTTTAATTTCTACACAACATTTCCACACAGAATAGGCCACCTTATCCTACCTTGAGTTCATCCTTTAATCCCAGTAACTAATATTTCCCCTCCTTCTCCCAATCTCTTTTAGCGCGTCTACTACCTGTCGCTTGAGTACTACATGGGCCGCTCCCTGACCAACACCATGATCAACTTGGGCATCCAGAGCGAGTGCGAGGAGGCCATGTACCAGCTGGGTCTGGACATTGAGAATCTGGAGGAGATGGAGGAGGATGCTGGCTTGGGCAACGGCGGTCTGGGTCGTCTGGCCGCCTGTTTCCTGGACTCGATGGCCACCCTTGGCCTGGCTGCCTACGGCTATGGCATCCGCTATGAGTACGGCATCTTCGCCCAGAAGATCAAGAACGGTGAGCAGGTGGAGGAGCCCGATGACTGGCTGCGTTATGGCAATCCCTGGGAGAAGGCCCGTCCGGAGTTCATGCTGCCCATTAACTTCTACGGCCGCGTGATCGACACGCCCGAGGGCAAGAAGTGGGTGGATACCCAGAGGGTATTCGCCATGCCCTACGACAATCCCATTCCCGGTTACGGCAACAACCATGTGAACACGCTGCGTCTGTGGTCCGCCAAGTCGCCCATTGACTTCAACCTGAAGTTCTGTAAGTACCTTATACAACCTCTCAAAGGAGATCCTTAGCTAACTTATCCGTTACTCTTTACTCCTCTCTAGTCAACGATGGTGACTACATTCAGGCCGTGCTGGACCGTAACCTGGCTGAGAATATCTCCCGAGTGCTGTACCCCAACGACAACTTCTTCGAGGGCAAGGAGCTGCGTCTGAAGCAGGAGTACTTCATGTGCGCCGCCACCTTGCAGGACATCATCCGTCGCTACAAGGCCTCGAAGTTCGGTTCTCGGGAGGCGGTCCGCAACTCCTTCGATCACTTCCCCGACAAGGTGGCCATCCAGCTGAACGACACCCATCCGTCGCTGGCCATCCCCGAGCTGATGCGCATCCTCGTCGACGAGGAGCACCTGGACTGGGAGAAGGCCTGGGACATCACAACGAGGAGCTGTGCCTACACCAACCACACCGTGCTGCCGGAGGCCCTGGAGCGCTGGCCCGTGTCCATGCTGGAGTCGATCCTGCCCCGTCACCTGCAGATCATCTACCACATTAACTTCCTGCACATGGAGAATGTGAAGAAGAAGTTCCCCGAGGACCTGGACCGCATGCGTCGCATGTCGCTGGTGGAGGAGGATGGCGAGAAGCGCATCAACATGGCCCATCTGTCGATTGTGGGCTCGCATGCCGTCAACGGCGTGGCTGCCATCCACTCGCAGATCCTGAAGGACTCGCTCTTCCACGACTTCTACGAAATGGATCCCTCGAAGTTCCAGAACAAGACCAACGGCATCACCCCGCGACGCTGGTTGCTGCTCTGCAATCCCGGACTCTCCGATCTGATTGCCGAGAAGATCGGCGATGAGTGGCCCGTCCATCTGGATCAGCTGGTCGCCCTGAAGAAGTGGGCCAAGGACCCGAACTTCCAGCGCAACGTGGCCCGCGTCAAGCAGGAGAACAAGCTAAAGCTGGCCGCCATCCTGGAGAAGGACTACGGCGTCAAGGTGAACCCATCCTCCATGTTCGACATCCAGGTGAAGCGCATCCACGAGTACAAGCGCCAGCTGCTCAACTGCCTGCACATCATCACCCTGTACAACAGGATCAAGAAGGATCCCACAGCCAACTTCACGCCGAGGACAATCATGATCGGCGGCAAGGCTGCTCCCGGCTACTACGTGGCCAAGCAGATCATCAAGCTCATCTGCGCCGTGGGCAATGTGGTGAACAATGATCCCATTGTTGGCGACAAGCTGAAGGTCATCTTCCTGGAGAACTACCGCGTTACCCTCGCCGAGAAGATCATGCCCGCCGCCGATCTCTCCGAGCAAATCTCTACCGCTGGCACAGAGGCCTCCGGTACCGGCAACATGAAGTTCCAGCTGAACGGCGCCCTCACCATCGGCACTCTGGACGGTGCCAATGTGGAGATGGCCGAGGAGATGGGCCTGGACAACATCTTCATCTTCGGCATGACCGTCGATGAGGTGGAGGCGCTCAAGAAGAAGGGCTACAACGCCAACGACTACTACAGCACCAACCCGGAGGTCAAGCAGGTGATCGACCAGATCCAGGGCGGCTTCTTCAGCCCCGGCAATCCCAACGAGTTCAAGAACATTGCCGACATTCTGCTCAAGTACGACCACTACTACTTGCTGGCCGACTACGAGGCGTACATCAAGGCCCAGGATCTGGTGTCCAAGACCTACCAGGTGAGCTCTTGTTTCCTGTGAAACCTTTTCCATTTTCTTTGCAATTCTCGCTAAACTCTGGCTTCAATCTGATCTGTTTGCAGAACCAAGCCAAGTGGCTGGAGATGTCCATCAACAATATTGCGTCCAGCGGCAAGTTCTCGTCGGATCGCACCATCGCCGAGTATGCGCGCGAGATCTGGGGCGTGGAGCCCACCTGGGAGAAGCTGCCGGCGCCGGAGGATCAGCCACAGAACTAAATCAATTAACACACACATTTTCGGATATTATTTTATTATTTATGTGATTTGGCTTTTTGTCAAAGTCAAAGTCCCATTTTAGGCGCCAAAAGCAACAACTAAAACTAACCAAGTAATCGGAATTGTTACTATTTTATTTAATAAAATTCAAAGATAAACAATTCAACCAAATAGTTCTCTCATCACTGTGGAAACTAAGAAGCAGCTGCAAGCCAAGAGACGGTACCTACCTAAAAAGAAGACCTCAGGAACACTTTCAAAGTAAAAGGAAAAAGCTAAAAACAATTAAAAATGAATAGAAAAGAGTTATAAAATAAACGTTAGTGGCAAGCTTGTTAATAGATATCGGATATGCGTGTTTTAAATCGAGATTAAACCTCAAGTTCAACTGTTAAATGTAACAAATTAATTTAAATTGAATAAAATTTGATTCGATATAAAGAGAATCTTCTTTTTTGGGTGGTCGTCTTTAACCCTTACCTTACCATAGTGGTATATGGGATATAGCACCTGGATTTTTATTGTTTTTATAGTGTTTCAAGTTGATAATGATCGATTAGTGTAATTAGTCTGAAGGTTTTCGGGGTCTCTGATTTCGAATCTGATATCAGATTTTGAAAATTCAAGATGGCGGATCCAATATGGCGGACTAAACTTTGGGAATTGAGGTTAAAATTGGTATATATTTTTTTTCAATATATTTATTTTTCGAGTATAGATATTTCTAATCTGATATCAGATTGTGTAAATTCAAGATGGCGGGCCTAAAATGGCGGACTTCTTTAGTGAAATAAGCATAGATTTTCAGTGGGAGACGCTGATTTCTCTCTGTCCCACCATTTTAACTTATTCAACGTATACCACTATTTACATACATATTTTGTAAACGGAATAGGGAATA
>JAEIHY010019554.1:0-20252 GCA_018904565.1 Drosophila tsacasi
CACTATCTCAGCACACATTTTCTCTCCAGTGAAACGAACTTCATTCATAATCTCCTGCGACATTTATACGCTAATGATATGGGAAATGAAATACCCATTCCCGGCATTCAATACGAGGTATTTACATCTGCCGTCGGGGGAAATATAACAATCGTATAATGATATTCTTGTTTTCTAGATGGGTAGTTTGAATCTAAAAACTGAGGAGTGCCTGCAATATTTGGAGGACAAGGAGTTTGGAAAGCCTTTCTGTTGGCTGCAGAGCATGTGCCTTATTCCGACTACCAACAGCTCAATGGTCGAGCGTAATTTGAACAAGAACTCCCGGGAGATCCTAGCGCGCCTCGAAAGGCGCTGGAATTCCTGGCTTCGATTGAGCCAGCAGATTCGTGGTCTAACCTACAAGGACATTGATTTGTATACTTTAAAGGAAAACATCTACCCTGTCGGTTTGTCGTGCAGCCTGGTCCAGTGGACGGCAATCACGCACGAAGAGTTTCATGCACAGAACTCTGACGTGTTGAAGATCTCGTCAGACGACAGGGGCATTATATATAATTCATATCGCGCTGTATTTGTCAGAAGCTCCGCCAAAATGGAATGCTTTATCCGAATTCCGAGCAACTATCCCCTAGAGATGCCTCTCTGGATCCTAACTGTGCACTGGAACGGCTGTCATACGTCGCAGAACAATTCGGCGATCAAGGTTGCTATCTTTGTATTATTATATTTATATTATATTATATTTAACCTTCCCATTTGATCGCGTCTTTTAGATGATGGAATACTGGACGAACTCGTTGCAGCCCAAGCAGTTGGGGCCGAACGAGCGCATGCTCTACGCCCAGCTCTTCCGCACCATATACAGCTTCGACATATTCCTGGAGACCGAGGGCTCCATGCAAAGCACCATTGAGTACAACAAGGAGAAGCCATATATCAGTGCGTTCTCCAAACGGAGCCGTGCCCGGCCGTATAAGTACATCAAGAAGGGCTCGGTGTACGCTTTCAAGCAGTGATTTAAGTGGGCAGGCTTACCAAACGGATTTCACAGTTTCTGTTTATTACGTTTAGTAATACAATAAATAAGTAACATTTGTAAAGCTAGCTGACTTCAGTGGCAGTTCATCTTCTGGGAAGTGGTCGCTGCCAAGGATCCAGGCGGAAGCGCCGTTGCGGAAGCATTTTCCACCGATTCCCGACTCTCGTCCGGCATCACCTTGTCAACAACGTGCTTGGCGATCAGGCCATCGTCGCCCAAATAGCAGACGGAATAGCCATCGTACCACGCCTCCTGGTCCTTGAGCACTTCCTTTAACTGCCAAATCTTGTACTTCCAGAATTGGAACATCACCTTCAGGCCGGATATGCCCCTGACACGCCACCTTATGCGAACCGTGTAGTCGTCGGGATGTTTTGTGATCTTGAGCACCTCGAATTTGACGTAGGCGTACTTCAGGTGTCCCACCGTCCTCAGTATGGCGATCTGTTTGACGTAGTGATACAGTCCGACCGTGTGCTTGCCCGTGATGTTGTTCTGGAAGATTAGGCCCGGGCTGTATATGGAGTAGTCCAGCGGCTCCACAAACAACTTGGGCAGGGTGCTCCTCAGCACTTCGTAGGCGCGTTCTAGGTCTTCAGGCTTCCTCGCGTTTTCTTTGGGGGTGTTGCCGGTGTCGCTGGTGTTGGCCGCATTGGTGCTGTCGTGAAAACTCCGGCTATGTTTAATGCTGCTGTTCACTCGATGGCAATTTAACAGCCTGTGCTCGCAACCTGCCGCCTCAGGCACGTGCAGCCGCATGGTGCAAGCCAATGCACGTTCCCTGATGCACCTGGCTGCCAGCCAGTGGCTCCTTCTTATTGATAACATTCCTAAATTTTGCATCATTTTAGCTAGCTCGCTGACACGGAATTATTTTACTTCATTAACCAGATCAATTTCTCGAAACTCCACGTCGCCTACAACTTGGTCAGACCATTCGTTGTCGGTCGAATCAATTCAGGTTTAGTGTCTCCTGTTTTATGCTGTTTCACTTTGCCGCCAGGATCGCAATGTGTTCTCGTGTTTAGGTAACAAAAATTGGGAGACGTTCGGCAAAATCATATGGTCGACAGTGTGACCTTGGCTCAATTGGTGCAAAATCACTTTAAAAAATGTGAGCAATGCGCTCAAATTTAAAATTTTAAAATGCTTATTTAGTTTTTATTTGATTACCAAAGAAATTATTCTTAAAATTGTCCTTATAAGCCATATTTGACAAATCAAAATTAACAGCACAGAAGTGAAATTTCTCAGAACTTTGGTATTAGTCAACACTAGATACCTAGGCGAGTGAACGTATTTACGATTTGAAACTGATTTAAAAAGAATGTAATAATTCACGAAACAAAGAAGGTGAACTTTTGTAAACGATTTAAACGGTTCTTTTAAACTTAAGGTAATGCAATTTCGGGATTGTCAACATAAAAGCAAGGTATCCAGTTCTTAAATTTGTCACACAGCCTGGATAACCTTCACCAAGTCCTAGCGAACTGAACAGCACAAAACTAATCTCAAACAAAATGTAGTCCATAATTTCAGTATGTAAATTTGTAAGCACCCAGTCGAGCGGTAGGCCTTGGCAGCTAATGCTCTTAATTAATAAGTTAGCTTTTAGTTTATAACCAATTGTTAGCTTTATATCAATAAAGAAATTTATTTTGCACTTACAGATCGGTGCTATCAGCTTTATATATATGATAATAGTCTTGATTTGTACTTACCCGCGGTGGAGGACACTCAGTTACCTTTCCTCGCCCCATTACATCGAGATTCATCGATGAAAGTCCTTTCGAGGACAGAGTTCTTCACACAGTTATTAACACACTTTGTAACACAGGATTATTAATAGAGATGTGATCGGGTTGAAAGCCACGAACAGACTGAGACTGCTGCGGCGAGGCGCCTCTATTTATAGGTGTGAGATATGGTGAGAGTGAGATGGATCAAGAGAAAGGTAGATTGGGGACAGAGAGAGAGAGAGAGAGTGAGAGAAAGCGAGCGGGAACACGAGAGAAAGAGATAGAAAGGGAGAAAGATCAAGAGACAGAAGCATAGAGAGACATAGGAGAGAGAGATAAACAGAGATTCTTTGCGAGAAATACTGAGATATAGAAAAATTGAGCTAGAACTTCCAAAAGATAGTGAGATATAGAGCAATTGTCGGCGAAAGGCAGAAAGTCAGTGAAATAGGTAAGGAGAATAGATAAACGAAAAATTGGTTTTATGCCCTTTATTAGATGGATACCAGCTTAAGACTGAATTCTTGTGCTTCTTTCTTTCTCTGTCAATTTATCTAAATCTCACTATCTCTCGCAAACTCTAGCTCTAGCTCTAGCTCCCTCTCATGCCTCTCTAATTGTCTCTACGTTTCTAACTCGATCTATCTTTCTCTACCTCTATCTGACTCTTTCTGCCTCCCTTTTTCACTATCTCTGTCCATCTATCTCACTCTATATATGTCCCTCCCTCTATTTTCCCCTCTCTCTCTCTTCCTCTTTCCATTTCCCCCTCCTTTTCTCTTTCTTCCTCTCTTTCTCTTTCGATCTATATCTCATACCAATAAATGGAGGCGTCTCTCCGCAGCAGCCTCAGTCTGTTCGCGGCTTTCCACCCGATCACATCTCTATTAATAATCCTTTGTTACAATAACTGTTAATAACTGTGTGAAGAACCTCTGTCCTCGAAAGGACTTAATCATCGATGAATCTCGGCCAAGTCTGCAATGGGGCGATGAAAGGTAACTGAGTGTCCTCAACTGCGGGTAAGTCCGAACCAAGATTATTATCCTTTCAAAAATGTAGCAATGGAATAGGAACATAAACGTAATCTCTCGAAGTATAATTTTTTCTACTTACATTTTGTTACTTAAATAGATAACATAGCGATATTGAATTAACCAATAGTAACTTTTTCAAGCAAAAGAACACCTAAGATGTAAAAAGTTTCCCAATCTGAAAACCCTGGAGAGGGGGAAATTCAACCTTTGAATATCGAATCGTGGCGATAGGCTCCGAGCCTTTCGATAATCTTGTAATAGATAAACTGTTGCATTTTGCAGTACTAAATGGTTTTTATGCGCAGGAATTCTGCGCAGACCAGTCGGTTACAAGCTCCTCGAATCACACGCAAATCTGGGAGGGAGCACACACATATATTAGTCTACAAGTAAACACGTCGTTGTTTACAGACACCCTAGCTATATAATACTAATTTAAGCTAAAGAGCTTTCGTTCGCTGAAAAATCGACTTTTATTTGAGCTTAAACCTATAAACCCTCGCGTAGCATGACGCACTAATCGCTGACGGTATTAATGAGTGCCAAATACGTGATTTAGTTTCTGCTAGCCTCAGTATTGAGAAAAATCAATAGAGAGTAAATAAAATGTTACATGCTTGAGATACGCTTTGTGAAACTGTAATATATCTATCTATACACTCCTTGTGGCTTCTCCCAAAATGTACGGAATCACTCAATCAACTGTAAACGTAAGTCTCGCACCGGCTATGGGTATGGCTAATCGAGGGGACCCTGTTATTACGATTGAAGTTTACTGGGACCCTCTATGTAGTTGCTGTTGCCTCGCCTACTTTTTCGATTTGCGGTTATTGATTGGCAATTAAACGCACTTTGCGAATGCGACTGATTCGTTCATTTTCAGAATCAACGCTTTCGGGTTCGTGATATGGATAACGAGCAAATCATGTCCACTTTCGGGAACATTGGACACTTGCTGAACATCGCCGTCGAGCGATTTATAACAATTGGCGAAATAATTGCCGAGGAAAATATTGACATAAAGGGGGATATGTACGAGGCGGCCAAGGAAGCCAGGGACGCTGGTGAGTTAGAGCATCGATTTTATAATAGACTTTCGCATTTAAATTGTTGCTTCGCAGGAAAATCGATTGAACACCTTTGTGATATATCGCCACTGGGACTGGGGGGTGGTATGGAGCTGCGACACCACATTGAGCCCCTAAAGGACTACGGCGCCATTATCTTGGCAGCGCGCTCCCTTCTCTCCTCTGTTACGCGAATCCTACTGCTGGTCGACATTATTGTGGTGAAGAAGCTCTTAACTGCCAAAAAACGTGCATCCGAGAGCCTGGAGAAGCTGGAATCGGTAATGAACTTCACCGAGTTCGTGCGTGCGTTCTCCGTTTTCGGTACGGAGATGATCGAATTAGCTTACCTCACTGGCCATCACCGCAACTCCTTCAAGGAGGAGCGGCGGCGGGCGCAGATGTTTTCGGCCCGCCAGATCCTGGAAAAGTCGATTGCCATCCTCCTGACATCCTCGAAGAACAGCTTGATCCATAGCGACTGTGTGATCGTCAAGGAGAACCGCGACACCGTGTTCTGCCAGATAAGAAGGGCCATGGACCTCATCCACTTCGTGGTCAAGGACAGTATTTTTGATACGGCGAAGCACATGCCGTTCGACAAGCAGGCCAGCAACCCGAACTACGAGAACGAGAGCATATACACGACAATAAAGCGCATTGTAAACCTCATCAAAAGGTACAAGTACCAGATGAACTACTACGAAAGCAACAACGAGGGGAATAACAACTCCGACGCGTACTTTAATTTTCTGGACGACGATCTCTGGAAGTCGGAAAAGAACCTAGCCCCAGCTGTGGGCGGGGCTGGAGGACGCATGGTAAACAATACCAACTTCAGGAAGCATGTAAGCGCCGAGAGCCTGGACCTGCGCGAGGAGCTGTCCGTGGCGTTCGAGAAGTTGTTTGAGAAGGCCCACGACTTTACCGACTCCCCGTACATCAGTCACAACCATCGAAAAAACATACTGTCCTACTGCGACAACTGCAAGCTGGAGTTCGATCTGTATCTCAACACGATCATGAAGGATCAGCACCAGCACGAGACCGCGGGCGTCCAGTTGAAGGGTCGCGAGCCCGAACTGGGAATGCTGAGCATCCTGGAGGAACTGTGCAAACAGCTGGTCATCTCCGTGTCGAGTCAAATCGAGGACTTTAACGAGTCGCTGAAGATCTGCTCCAAGCTGGTCAAGTCGTTTCACGTTCTGGCAACGAACTACGACATCGACAATCTGAACCAACGCTCCACAAAGTTTCACGACTGCTGTGACCACATCTTTGACATCTGCAAGCTGTTGCAGCACATTGCGCCCACGGAAAAGCTGCAGGTCCAGGCCAAGTGCCTGGCCATTAATTTGCGAATCTACGGGCCTCAAGTCTTTATCGCTGCCAAGATCCTGTGGAAGTACTCGAACAGCAGTGCGGCCAACGAGAACTTCGAGTCTTTTTCAGACATGTGGAAGTGGCTGACGAACGAGATATCTATGATTGCGAAGAAGATTCTAGTATCAATTAATACAACTAAGGGCGACAGAGAGCCCGAAACTGAGGTAAGTAGTAATCCCACTTACTCAATCCCACTTACTCCTAACTGGACAGAGCTCTTGCTTTCCTTCTACCAGAAATGTGAAACCACAACAGATAAACTATCAAAATCCGGTGTACCTGCAACAGAAGATGGAGAAATGGTCGAGTATTCTGGCCTCGAAGGCAAAAACAATGGAGATCTAAGCACATATCAATCAAAATGGAGTGAAGACTTGTCCGACGACAACGACATATTAAAAAGAGCTAAGAACATGTCAGCGATGGCTTTCCTAATGTATCAGTTTACAAAAGGCAACGGTTCTCTAATAACAACTCAGGATTTGTTTACTCAAGCCGAATATTTTGCGGAGGAGGCCAATCGACTTTACAAGGTCCTTCGTCATTTTTCATACCAGGTAACTGTTGTAACTTTTCTTTCGGCCAGTCAACTTAAAGGATTTATTTAGGTTCCAGCTAGTGACAACAAAAAGGATCTCCTTAACATTTTAGATAGAGTGCCGACTTTTGTCCAAGCACTTCAATTTACAGTCAAAGATCACACGGTTGGCAAAGCTGCCACTTTTGTGAAGGTCGATCATGTCATCAGAGAAACAAAAAACCTTATGAACGTTATTAATAAAGTAGTATCGAAGTGCTTTGAGTGCGCAAATAAGGTAAATAGAGCTAAGACCAGCCGCTATCGGGCCATCACCTATACGTAGTTGAGATCAAACATATATATATTTTAAGTAAATGTTCGATGTGTATTATATGGGGTTTATAGTTTTACTGTGATATTAAAGCATGCATTATAACACAGGTATGATTTACGACTTTATATTTTAGTTCGCAATGGATATATTCTTCTTCCTGGAGGAGAACAACTTTCTAGACTTCCTGTAGAGACTTCCTTCCCACCCGCTTCCTACCTACCCATCTATTTCAAAGCTATTCTTCATTCTAATAGTCCTTTTTCAATAAGAACAAACCTAATTGAACCTAAATCTATAATAATCCTCTCCTTGCCTGCCTTTTTATTTGAATGTTTACTTGCTAGCGGTTAATAATTCAAAGTTGTCATCGTAATTAATAACTTGTGCATTTGCAGTACAAACTAAATTTAACTGGGATAACCGGAGGACTCACGTCAGGGGCAGTTCGAGGCGACGACAACGTCGCCGGTGGAATGTGTGACTCCAAAGGAACAACGAGCAGCAGCGAGGGGAGCATGTGACATTACGGGATGGCTCGAAGAGCCAAGGGAGATGCGCGGAGGACGAGGGTATCATTTTTATTATTCTGAGCCTCAACTTTTTATTACTATTATTATAATGTACACTGTTAGTATTCTTAATACATTCGATTCTGTGGATTAGTTGGAGCCGCTTCTAGCGTTGATTAATGTCAAACAAAAACAAACAATTTATTAAGCATACAAATTCCAATTAGTTGTTTTAACAGCACGATCTTAAGATGCATATTTTGTTTCACTCTACATTCGCAAAATTAACGGCAATAAAGGTAATGTGAGCCATGCAGCTATGTAAATTAATGTTTTTCAATATAAAATAAATTTAGAAGAATGAATCTTATGAAAACAAACCTATAAATCTGTTCGCAAGTATTTCCTATCAGTTTCATTCACCATCTGCGTATTTATCATTTGGGTTGTAGAACTATTACTGCAGCAATTGGTTTTCGGCGGCTCCTGCGATACGGTGTACACTTTCAAGGCGACTGTTGAGGAATCCTTCGATTGTTCCGTCTGCGCAGTGGAATTCTTTAGTTTCAGCAAATTCTTAAACAGCATCAGGTCCAGAGCAAACAAAGCGGCGCAGATAAAGCAAAGCCCTCCCAGCGAGTAGGCATAAACTAAGAGGTCCTGCGGCAGTTGTTCCACGGTGAAGAATATGAGCAGACCTAGAAAAGTTTTTTCCGCATATATTATATATCTGCCAAATACTACCAGTAACTCTTACCCTCTATTGTGAAAAATAAAACGCCACAAGTCAAGAGAACTTTTTCGCAGGTGCCATAGTTTGAGGTTTGATCGATTATCCTGAAAGAAAAACATATGAAACTAACTATTTTCTATAAGCAACCGTGTACACTTACCTCGTGAGAAGCAGAACTGCGGCAATAAATGTGTATCCCACAAATGTTAGCGTTCCAAAATCGTCGCTCTCCTTTGTCCAGGAAATGCTGTTGAGCAGTGTCCATTCCCTGGACTGTTTCTTATTACTAAGAAAGACTCTCTCCGAGTGTTTATCCGACAGCCTTTTTACTATCAAAGCTGCCACTGTAGCAATCTGTCAGCAAAATGGTATCAATATCATTTTAATATCCAAATGGGGTCACCTATCGTGTGTATGAACTTGAAAAGATACTTGCAAGTTGCAGAACTTTGGTGCATAAACAAGCCGCAATCCCCATGTTCGACGTTCTGAACGAACACTCTGAAACTGAGACGGCGGTGGCACGTAAAAGCCTCAGATTTACCTGACCCATGCAAATTTTCTCACATTTGGTAGCGTTGTTTAGCGTGGGAAAAGCTTAAGTTAAAGAAGTGACTGTGCAAATTTTAATGTAAATTGTTGAGGAAAATTCTGCTGTTACCTTGAATTATAAAAAAAACCAGCCCTCACATAAAAAAACCAGCACACACATATGCCTCTGTGCCGGAGATTACTCTTATCAGCGGAAAATAAATAACAATAAAATAATATATTTTTATTAATGCTTGATCTAGAAGCCCGATGCCAAAACAAATAAAAAAAAGTTTACAACCGGCCTTTGTGTACAGATTACTTCTTTATGTTATCAGTAATACAGAGACCTGAAAACTTAGTGAACAACGGATACCCTTATGCCATTTATGTTGATATAATTGTACACAATTACCTAAAATTAGTGCTTAACATTTTGTTTTTTAATTTATTATTTAAGACCGAAGTCGAGCTACAGCCAGTTCTATATTATATAAGTCGACTAGAACTTTCGAGACCCCTAAAGGTCCTCTTAGAGGACTTCTCTATATTGTTTTTTTGATAAAGAAAGCTAAACTTAAACGAACATTTCATAGAAATCTAACTACCCGCTCTGTGTAGGGGTACTTAAGTGGGGAAGCCATAGAGTTCATCTTGATGCGATCCTCAGTATAGTCGAAGCAATCAGCCAGTTAAGAGTGACGATCCCGGCATATCGCGCCTGGAAACAATTAATCTAATAAGCTGTAATATAATGCCGAGCATTTGCATAATTGGTGCGGGAACGGGCGGCCTTTGCAGTGCCCGACATGCGATTGAAAATGGATTCGAAACAACTGTATTTGAACTATCAGACCGAATCGGGGGAACCTGGGTCTACAACGAGGCAACAGGCATTGTCAACGGAATCGATGTGCATAGCAGCATGTACAAAAACTTACGGTAGGAACTCCAATTTCTCCCAAAGATCATAATTTATTCCAAATTCACAGCACCAATTTGCCCAAGGAGATAATGGGGTTTCCGGACTTTGAAATTGCCGAAAATGAGGTGTCCTATGTGCGATCCGATGAAATGTTGGATTTCTTTGAGCAATATGCGGAGCATTTCAACCTAAGGCAGCACATCCGATTTAATTCCTATGTGGTGCGGGTAATAAACAAGAATGAAAAGTGGCAAGTAAGTAGTGGGGACAACTGAATTAAACCATTTCTAATGCTACATTCTGCAGGTCCTTGTAAAAGATGTTGTGACAAGCAAGATCGCATTTCATTACTTTGACAAGATATTAGTGGCAAACGGGCATTACCACACTCCTAACTATATTAAAATTACCGGTATGGAGCGGTTCAAGGGTGAATCCATGCACAGCCATGATTTCAGAACAAATGAAGTTTTCAAAGGCAAGTTTACGCAGTCAATAACCAGAATACGCAGATATACAAAAAATAAGTAATAACCGAAGATATTCTTAAATTTCAGATAAAACCGTCCTAGTTATTGGCGGTGGGCCAAGTGGAATGGACTTGTCTAATATAATATCCAGAGCGGCCAAGAGTGTTACGATAAGTCACCATGTTACAGACATTGGAGATAATATTTTCTATGACAATGTCTGCCAGAAGCCCGATGTGAGGGAGCTGGATGAAAAGGGAGCCTTCTTTGTGGACGGGTCCTATGCGCAGTTCGACACTATTTTTCATTGCACAGGATACAAATATGCCTTTCCCTTTTTGAGTGTTGACTCGGGGATCTATGTTGAGGACAACTACGTCCAGAATCTGTATAAACAATGCATTAACATAAGGAACCCATCGATGGCATTGATTGGCTTGCCCTTTTACGTTTGCGCGGCACAAATGATGGATCTTCAAGCCAGATTTGTCATAAGCTACTACAATGGAAAAAACAAGCTGCCATCTGCGGAGGAGATGCTAAAGGACACCGAGGACAAAATGTACAAACTTTGGAATGAGGGCTACCGAAGACGTCAAACCCATATGTTGGGACATAATCAAGTAGGTTTATCTTTGAATCGATTTGTATTTTCGAGAGATAATAGCCTTTACTTCTTTAGGGTCACTATTTCACGGATTTGGCGGAAACCGCTGGGGTAAAGAAAATTAAAGCTGTTATGGCCAAATTGCACGGCGAAAGCAGCAGGGGCTTCAATGAGAACCTACTTCATTTTCGAGAGGATATCTTTAAAATAGTAGATGATGATACTTTTATCAAAGTAAATTAGTAAAATAAATAAATGTATAGTACAGACGGCAGCTCCATCTAGTGGAGAGTTTACAAATTAATCAACGTTTTAAATACATGCGGATACCGACATTTATTTTATTTAAATTTTATTTCAACTTTTGATATTCTGCGTAATAAAACATAAAATTTTTCATATTATTTACATTTTTACGAATTTGCAGTTTTTGTTTGTTTTTATTGAAGGAAATGAAAAATGGAACGAAAAATTGTATTCATCGACAACGGTCAATGGAAGCCTTGTGCGACGGTCAGAACTTTTCTAAGCAGTGTTTCAGGAGATAATACAATATTGTCTTATAACTTTTTGAAATTTAATAATATAAATACAATTTCCACAAATTCGTTAATTCACAGAACGGTAAAATATCGATGATTCCCCGCCAAACATCGATGGTTCTCCACTTCTGCAATGGCCTGGCCACACTCCGCCTCCTCCGCAATATCAACTTCTTGCATAATTTACGAAGCTCAATTCACTTTCAAAGTTCGCTGATTTAGGTGGTCTGGTTCTTCGAAAGAGTGCTCCGTCATGCAGTGTCCGTTCCTCAACCGATTTACGGCCAGCTTTCTGCGCAATTACGCAGAGGTGCTGACCCAATCCTACGCGATGTACTGCCCCGTTGTGGGAAAAACTCTGAACGCGGGCGAGAAGAAACTTTCACTCGTCGCCTCGCTGCCATATGCATCGACTGCCACAAGGTCGTACTCTACTTCGGCGGAGAGCAGTCGCTTTGCGGTGGCTGGTGACGTAAAGGCTGCCGACCATGACCAGGCTGTGGCTCCCGCCTCCGCGGAGACCTTTCCCTACGAGCGCTTCTTTAACGAGCAGATCCTGAAGAAGAAACGGGATCACTCCTACAGGGTCTTCAAGAAGGTGAACCGCCTGGCTGGCGACGGGCTCTTCCCGCACGCGTTGGAGTACTCTGAGCGGTCGGAGAAGCCCATTACTGTGTGGTGCTCTAACGACTACCTGGGCATGTCTGCTCATCCGGGCGTAAAGCGGGCGGTGCAGGAGGCCCTGAACATGCATGGATCAGGGGCCGGGGGAACGAGGAACATTTCTGGCAATTCGCTCCACCACGAAAGGCTCGAACGGAAGCTGGCAGAGCTTCATCAGAAAGAGGCCGCCCTTCTGTTCACGTCGTGCTTCGTGGCAAACGACTCGACGCTTTTTACGCTGGCAAAGCTCTTACCCGGCTGCCAGATTTTTTCGGACGCTGGCAATCACGCCTCCATGATAATGGGCATTCGGAATAGTGGCGTGCCGAAGCACATTTTCCGCCACAACGATGTCAACCACTTGCGCTCGCTGCTGAAGCAGGTGGACAAGAGCACCCCGAAGATCGTAGCATTCGAGACAGTACATTCCATGACAGGGGCTATATGCCCGCTTGAGGAGCTGCTGGACGTGGCCCACGAATACGGCGCCATTACCTTTATAGACGAAGTTCACGCCGTGGGATTATACGGGGACCACGGCGCTGGAGTCGGAGAACGTGACGGTGTGCTGCACAAAATGGACATTATATCTGGAACCTTGGGCAAGGCGTTCGGTAACATCGGCGGCTACATTGCTGGGTCCGATAAGCTCGTTGACATGATCCGATCGTATGCGGCTGGTTTCATTTTTACCACCTCCCTTCCCCCCACCGTGTTGTGCGGAGCCCTGGAGGCTGTTAATATCCTGGCATCGGAGGAGGGTCGTCAGCTGCGGCACATGCACCAGCGCAATGTCTCCTATCTAAAGAACTTGCTG
Organism: Drosophila tsacasi; assembly: GCA_018904565.1. Classification (NCBI taxonomy): domain Eukaryota; kingdom Metazoa; phylum Arthropoda; class Insecta; order Diptera; family Drosophilidae; genus Drosophila; species Drosophila tsacasi. Next base: position 12,923 of record JAEIHY010019554.1, read on the forward strand.
AAACGAGAAGGTGAGATGTAATTTTAGAATTTATGTAATACGAATTTAAGGTTATCGTAACACTTTCCTCTCATTTTAAGTGCTGGCTATATTTAGGAACGTATATACCCACTCATTACTTATTTTTTAATGACTGCATTCGGTTTTCCTTTTAAGGTTTTCCCGTCGAAGATACACCCAGTCATATCATTCCAATCAAAATCGGCGATCCTCTGAAAAGCAGCCAAATCTCAAACGTGCTAATGGAACATTTTGGACACTACCTGCAGTCGATCAATTACCCAACTGTTGCCCGCGGCGAAGAGAAACTCCGACTTGCACCGACACCTTTTCATACTTTCGAAATGATGAACGCCCTAGTTACTGATCTGAAGAAGGTGTGGGAAATGGTGGAGCTCTCGACCAACGTTCCGCTTTCGCCGACCGGCTGCATGTTCTGCAACTCGGAGAGCTGCTGGCATCAGGACGCGTCCCCGGACCTTGAATGCGGAATTCCCAACTGCCCGCGCTTGGAAATCTCTGTAGCCGCATAAGATCTTCCTTTTAACCAAGGCACGCATCTTAGCTGAAGCATTCGAAATATTTACCTTTGCCTAAAAATTAATCTTGTGGTTTGTGGACATAAATAAACAATGGTATTGGTGCAATAAATATGATGTAATAATTGAACGGGTGGGGTAAGGCCAAGAGGGTTCATATGACAGGTTAAGTGTCACCTTCGATAAGGCAAGTTGCGTGTTTCACGAGCAAAGTACTTTAGATCGCAAATGGTATTTAAATTAGGAAATGGCACGAAAGCAGTCTCCTTGAACGTTGACCCAAAATCGAAAGTCATTCGAACAAATAGTGGACAGCGGACGCCGAATAAACCTCATTCCAAGAACTTCCCCTAAAAATATTATTTGTTTGGGTGTCATTAAGCTTTCGTTATCTTTCTATGAAGGGCTTACTAAGTCTGAAATAAAATGATGAAATTAATAAAAAATATAAAGTACGCTAACTTTGTGAAGACGAGTTTGCATACCCTGCAGTTTGCCAAATGTGTTAATAAGTTTAAAATCTAAAATAAAATTTACAAAATTTGTTATGATGAAATTTTGAACAAATAGGTCAATATCCCTCTTGATGCTGATGAAGAATATCTATGATTTATATGTTTGGAAATGGGGTCTTCACAGCTTTTCCAAATTCTTACTCAAATTATAATACCTTTTGCATGGGTATTACAATTTTTGCAGTTGCAGAATGACTCCACACAAAATTCTGGCTGATAGCATTACTCAACATCCATTAAAGGTTCAATTTTAGTTGATGTGTACTTAATGGGCATTATTTTTATTTTTTGATAAGAGTAAATGTTTGGAAGCATTCGGCTTATCACTTACTAGCTCAACACTTGGAGGTTGTATACAATAATTCTACCAAACAGGTCTGTACTGGATTCGAAGACCAACTTAATTTTTGAACACGCTATGTCTCGGGCTGTATCTTTAATCTGAAACCGCTGTGGAGAGTTTATATCTTCTGGATAAAAGGACTCTTGATGTATCTGGGCTCCATCTGGTGCATACATTAGGACTTCCGATTTTTTACCAGCAAATCCGCCTTGAAATTGAAACTCGAATCCAGATACATTTTGGGGCTCATCAAAAATAACAATAATCCATTGGGGTGTTCCCTAGAAAGACCGCTTAACTTAGAGAATTAAAAACCTTTACAGAAACAAACTGGAATACCTCATCTGAACTCCAGGATGTATCTTCTTGCGCATCAAACATGAATTGTTTCCCATATTGCTTCACTTCCTTGTTTAGCACCGAGCTTACCCTGAAATCAGCCAGCTTTCTAATCTGATAATTCAAGAATAAAATTCAAAATACCTGCAGGAATAGTTGACTTTTGTCAAAATATTCATATTATTATCAAAATAGTAAATAAACAAAACCGCGAGGTATAGGCATTCGTCATTAGAGGTGAGCAACTTTAGATTTCTTAAAATTTTAAATTGTAAAGCCAAAGTGTATTTCCATTCAGTATTATGTTATTTTACTTCTAAAGTTTGCTTTTACTTTCTAAATTTTAATTCATTAATTCATTTATATATTTATCGTCGATTTATGAATAAATTCGTGAGTACTTATCGATAGGCCAACCCCTGGCTTGCAGCCCTAGCTAGAAACAGCTGACGGGTTTATCAACATTTATAAATTATAATGATTAAAGCCATACTGGTGTTTAATAATCATGGAAAGCCAAGACTTTCCAAATTCTACCAGTATTTTGTGAGTGCTTAGTCGTTTTGCAGCTCCGGATAACGTTCAATTCTATATTTTCCTTATAGGATGAGAGTCTGCAACAACAAATAATCAAGGAGACCTTCCAGCTGGTTTCCAAAAGGGATGACAATGTTTGCAACTTCCTGGAGGGCGGCAGGTGAGTGCAATACCTACATATACCGTGCACCTATTAACCCTTTGCAATGCTCTTAGCTTGATTGGGGGATCAGATTACAAGCTTATCTACCGCCACTATGCCACGCTGTATTTTGTGTTTTGCGTGGACTCCTCGGAGAGCGAACTGGGAATCCTTGACTTGATTCAGGTCTTCGTGGAGACCCTCGATAAGTGCTTTGAGAATGTCTGCGAACTGGACCTGATATTTCACGCCGATGCCGTCCACCATATACTGTCAGGTTTGTATGGAAATCCCTGAGGAACTATTTATATATTACTCATACGATCTTTATTTCAGAACTGGTCATGGGCGGAATGGTGCTGCAAACCAACATGAACGACATAATGGCCAGGATCGAGGAACAGAACAAGATCGTCAAGCAGGAGGCGGGCATCTCGGCTGCACCGGCACGAGCTGTGAGCGCCGTGAAGAGTATGAACATTCCTCAACAGATTAAGGACATCAAGCTACCTGATCTGCCGCAGGCAATTAAGGACTTTAAGTTCTGACAAATGTACGTTTTACCCAGAATTCCCATTTTTCCATAATAAGTCTGAGACTTTTCTCGATTCTCCGCAGTTCTTCAAGAATTTCCAACGGCAGTCATCGTTCTTCGTGGACTGCTGATTCATTTACACTAGGCCTCATTGATCCAATGTATCTCCCTCCCTTTACCGAATAAATATAAATATATATGCAATTTAACTACACATATGCCTTTTATTCGATGGGCACTTCCGTGATTAAAATGTACATACCAATTCGCTAAAAGGTGCGAGCAGGAGATATTTCTATACCTAATTTTAATATTTAAATTCGAATGATGACAAAAGTAATTGTATGTACATATAAAACATTCTCTTATTCAGTCCTTGGAGTCAACTGTTTGGACCGACACAATTCAGATCATCCTCTTCACCGATCTCCAGCATAACTTGCATTATTTTTCTTTTCAGCCGCTTTCGCGAGAGCTCAGAGTTAAGGTTGCGAAACTCACAGGCGATTAGCTCCCCGAAGGCATCCCACTGATCCCGGACTGTAACGGGGAAGGTTGTGGCAACCGCAGGTGATTCTGCCAGCCGACTCGGGACTGGGGAAGGCGTTGCATGGGCGGGCTGAGGAGGCATCGGAATTGGTTTAGGTTCATCGATCTTTTCTATCTCCTCGCTTTCAATAACAGCCTCTATAATGATTGATTCCAAGCTCTCAACTGATGATTGGGTTGGTTTTTCCACCTCTTCATCGTGGTCTGTGTAGTTGTAATCCAGCTTAGCTATTTTCTACAAAGAAATCAAGAAAAGAAATGAGTGGTGTAGGCAGTAGGACTGGCAATTGGGTATCGCACCTTGCACAGTGAACTCTGCTGATACCCTGGCCGGGGTTCGATCACGGACCGCAGGAACATCAGATTTTTGAAGTGCTCCCAACGGCATGTCTTCTCGGGCAGCTGACTTTCACTGGAGCCGCCGGATTCCTCCAGTCGTCGTTCCAACTTCTTTAACTCGGAATTGAACTGGTTGCGCAGGTTGTGCACCTTCTTTCCGTAATCATTCTTCGTAATCCCGAGCGCGGTGCAGATGTGTTCGATGGCCTTTGCGCGACACTCTTTATTTTTATACAATTCCGAAAAGTGATTCCATAAACAATCAGAGTCTCGATACATCTCAATTAGTTTAGATATCTTTTCACGGCTCCAAATAGTGGGTTTTCGACGCTGGCGACCCTCTCTTTTTATGGGGTTTAATTCCCCCTCCGAGGTATTAGGCATGTTGTTATTATTATTATTCAATATTATATTTTTAATAACAAATAACCAGTGTGCCCAATTCTAATTCAATGCAATATTCCAATATGCCTACTAAACAAATTCCAATTGGCGTCTGCGAAAATCCAAGCAGTTCTTATTGGAATCTGGCAACGCTATTTTCCCACTTTGAACCGATGAGAATATTTGAAATGTCACAATATTGTTTTTAACTACAATGAACGACTCCAGAGATTCTAGACCAATAGTTTAATATGTAAAATTCCAATTTAATTAGATTTTTATCTTATAAATACTAGCAAAGAATTAAAATTAATTTATTAATAAATAAATTATTACATTTTAGAAAATACACTTTTTGTCCAAAGAAATTAAATATTTTTCACACTTTCAGGGAAAGTTTTGTTTCCAATTATTCAACAAACATTATGTATGTAGTCTTGTAATTTTTCTTAAATAATATTATACAAAACAATTAATTAAAGCGCTCGAAAATGTTCCCTTAGTCAGGCCACCTAAGTCCACTTTGATTCCGATACTATTCGAGTAGCCGCTTTATGTAAAACGCTGAGATTGCATTCGTGCCAGGAAACCTTGAAATATTGGGCAAACCCCGTTGGCGACGCTTTACGCGGGCATCCCACATTGCCCTTGGCAAATGTCCAGCAACCGGATGAAGACCCACAGCATTGACGATTTCTAGTCGCGTCGGTGGCTTCTGCTTTACCACCAATGAACGGAAAATGTGGCGGCTGTGGCCAAACGCCAGGTTGTGGGAGATCTCGTGCACAGCCAGCATCAGCGAGTGGTTAATGATTCCATGATCCTATTTTCCCTTGGTTTTATAATAAAATTTAGCAATTTGAGCACACGCTTTGTCTTCAAATTGGGAATGTCGCGCAAGCTTAGCTCACCGAACACTATTTTCCCTTGATCTGGCCACGATTTGAATGGCTTCTTGTCCATAGGAGCTTCCAAATCTCCCCATGAGGTTCGGCGGATTATCACATGGCAAGCGTCACAACGCGTCGTAACGCCTTCAAGTATTCGTTAAATAACTCATTGTAAAAATCTCGTGCCCTTTCTGGCACTTTATATAAATAAAGCTCAACAACAGGCTTTTCTTTTGCATTATTTATATCATTAATAAATTTTGTTAATTCAACATCATGAAATACAAATTTTTGTTATATTGTTATCATGACATGGTGATAATCAGCGATCATTGGGGCCTTGTGCTGCATTAATTATATCAGTTAGGTCTATCGCGACCTCTTTTGCCCCTATTTTGTTATGTCGCAGGGCCTGAAAATATAAATAAAATATAAAATATTTTTATTTTCCTATACATTTGGAAGAAACTTACCAGTTTGACTGACAACACTCTTGAAATCGTTCCGTCGGTCGTCGTGCCCAAAAATGTTAAAGCATTAAAAAATGTTTGGTTTATCGTAAAGTGGAGCTCATAGAAGATAATAAAAAATGCCTTTCCTTTTAATTCCATCAAATTTTCGTATATTTTTAGGATTCCATTATTAAGTTCATCTTTGGTCGAAGGCAAATTTTGTCTGTTTAAAACGTAATTTCCATTGCTTATTTCTTTAAAGATGGATGTATTTTTAAGGCTGAGTGTCATCGGATCCATTTTATTTGCCTGTGGGAGTACATAGCACATAGTTTAGTCAGAAGTTTGCAACGCAGTTAAGGAGATATTTAAAATTGAAAAAATTTTGAAGAAAAATTATAGTTTCGTGTTTTAATTTAATGCAAATCGGATGTGCCGAAATTAGCTTAAATTTGAACTTACATTTTTAAATACATATTTATCCGAACATATGGACCAGGGTATTTATACTCCTTCTTTGAGGGCAAGAGCATTGCCACCATTTGCTTCGTCGTAAGGTCTACTCTGGTCCATATGATTTCATTATCCGTTTCAGTAACTTTCAAATCTATTGTGTTTCCAGTTACTTCCTTGTGCGAATTAAGAATTAAGAAATCAAAATCCTTCGTATACAGTTGGGAGCACTTATGCCGCCGGAATTCGTTTGCATTTTTTGCCCTATATGGACAAAAGCGGGACAAGTGCTCCCCATTGCACTCATGATCCTTTGTTATAAAAGGTGAAATTTTAAAGTATTTTGGGCACTGGTTATTTTTAAGGAGGTGGCGGTAAAAAATTGTGTTGCTACTCTCCTATTCTGGCTCGATATCCTCTGTCACGTTATCAGGCTCATACTCCGTCACGTTATCCAGCCATGTTTCATGATCTGTGACGTTATCAGGCTCCGTGTCATAATCCTCCGTGACGTTATCCTCCGGTCCACTTTCAGTGGCGTCAGATCTTCCTTTTTTTTCTCCGTTGGTTCATCTTTTTCTATAAATTATATATATTTATAATTTATTATCAATCTTGATCGAAAAAAACGCCCACAGCTGGTTGATTTGCGAAAAAATAACTACATTTGAAGATTCTTAACATTGCGTGGACAAGTGTAAACTTTTGTATTGAAAAAATATAAAAAATAAACAAATAAAGTGTTTTTGAGCTAATTTTAAGAAAAAATTGATAACGGTGCTGTTATGAGCTTATTGGAACGTCAAAAAGTACACTTTCTTCACTCGCAAGGACTGTCAAACATATAAATCGCAGCTCCAGAACTGTTGACTGAAATTTGAACGAGCCAGAGACATATGGAAATAACTTGAGTGGGGAAAAAAGGAACTATCAAGGGCACAGTACGCCAAATTGTTAGAATTGCTTCGAATTTTGTATGCTCCATTTAGGTTTTGTCCAATTTATTATTATATAAATTTAGCAAAATGTCGCTGATTTTGTGAAAAACTCCGAAAATATTGATTCACGTAGTCCTTTTTTCTTTAAAAATAGTAACTAGTTTTACCAAAATGACCAGAAAACAAAAGAAATCCATCGAATCTCAGCGGAAAACAATCGCCTCAAGGCGTTGAAAGATCGCTCAAAAATTAATTTCGAAAAAATATTCACATTTTTCAAACGGATGGCCTTATATTTAGATATTCTGAAGAGAAATCTAAAACAAGAGAGGAAGCTAACTTCGGCAAAAGCCGAAGTTTAAATACCCTTGCAGT